>JAKSZP010002917.1:0-114492 GCA_022478985.1 Massospora cicadina | reverse complement strand
TTAGAAAGAGTCTTGCTAAAATATGTGATTGGGTGGTATGCCTGATTGTCATTGTGTTGCGCCAGAATGGCACCCACGGCATCATCACTGGCATTGGTAAAAAGCAGGAAGGGCTTATCAAATTTGGTATGCACTAGCACAAGAGATTTGGCTAATGCTAAATGTAAGGCTTAAAAGGATTGTTCTTAAGATGACTCCCAGAGGAAAGGCACTTTTTTATATAATAGGTAGACCAAGGGCTCAGTAAGTTTGGCAAAAGTGATGGATAAATTGAAAATTAAACTGAACATCCCCAAAAATACCTAGATGTACACTAGTTTTTTGGAAGGAAATCTTTTTTACTGCCATAACTTCTTCTGGCGGTGGCTGGATACCTTCGTTGGCTACCTTATGACCCAAAAACTCTAATTTACACCGTAAAAAAGTGAATTTTGAGGGTTTCAATTTTAAGGATTCTGATTTTAGTTGATCAGATACTTGGCATATGTGGTCAATGTTGGAGCTAAAAGTTTTGAAGACACGTTAATATAATCTAAATGCACCAGGAAACAACATTTTCAGGTCCCCTAGGATGCCATCCATGGCTTACTAGAACATAGCAGGGGCGTTGCATAGCCCCTGCAGCATTTGAGTTGGTTCAAACAGGCCCTCTTTAGCAATGTGGGCGCATTTCTATTGGTCCTCCTGGGCAAGGTATATTTTCCAGTATCTGGTAGATAGATCCATGACAGAAAAGAACTCTGAGCTGGACAGCATCTGAAAGGAATCCTTAATCCTAGGTAAGCATAAGCTGACCTTTTGGGTGTTTGAATTCATTCTGCAATAATTCATCACCACATGATGGGTCCCATCTTTCTTTTTCATTAACAGCAGAGGCGAAGCCCGAAGGGTTTTTGAAGTTACTAATAGATTGGACTCCAAAAGTTGTTTTAAATTGACAGTTACTTGAGCTTCTTACACTTTAAAGTTTCAATAAAGCTTGGTCCATATTGGTGAGGCATCTCCAGTATCTATCCAATGAGTCACTCTAGTCATTTTTCTAAACCTGGTAAGGCCCAAAGAAAAATACCAGTATACTCAGCTAAGAATTGCTCAGTGGCCTCTCGTTGATTTTTGGTGAAGTCCAAGCCAATATAATGTTTAATGGTAGCTATAGTAGGAGGATCATCGAGTCCAAAATCCCAGAAAGTATCAAATTTATGTATGATATGTAATTTTCCTGTCAAGATAGTGTCTATATATCTCCAGTTCCCAGCTTGGCGGTGCATGGAGCACTGGACCAAAGCAAGGGAACTCGTCATTAAAGTGAACATAAAGATAGCCCAGCAGTGGGAGCTGGAGAAGACATAGGGCGAGGGCTATGAGCACAGAGAAAGTAATAACATATCAGGAAAACAGAAAAACTTGGCTGTGCCCCAAAGGGCAGTTAATAAACAAGTTTTGTACAGGTCTAGAGTGCATGGGTGACCTGGTTTGGAGGAAAACATGTAGGCCCAGCGGTGTACCTGAGAATGTAACAAATTTTAAAAGGATAAATAGGCTAACACGTTGCAAGACCTCCTTAAAGAGGTCCATGCATAGGTGCGCCCAAGTCAACATATAAAAAACATAAAAGGACTATGAGGTTTATTGGGGAAGATGATCAATGAGAAAATTCATTCTTGAGCAAACATATTTAAGCTAAATCAGATAGATTATGAGTTGGAGAAAGTGGTACTAAGCCTTGGTGCACCAATAGGTGCACGCTTTCATCTGACAAGGTCACATACCTAGAAAGTGTCCTTACTTGTGTGATTGATTGAAGTTGAACCCAATTTGAGCTTGCAATCACATAAATTGAACGGGTTTCAAACCCCCATTCATTATTACACCGAATTGAACTGTATTCATTGATTAAAAACATGTCCATTTTAATGCAAGAGCTAAAACAGGGGGCTGGGCGTTATGCACCTCACTTGTACCAACATGGCATATCTAGCTTGTACCCAGCGTTGGTCCAAGGTGTGCTTAAGATCAGAAAGGTCCTAAAGCTTAACCTTTTGGACCTCCTGCCAGCCAGCCTTGTCCCTGCTGTTGGTCCCCTCAATAAGGTCATGTAAACATGACATTACCCTCTCCTCTTTTTTGGGCTCCATCCCCCTCCAGGGGCATTCACCAAGAAAAAGTTTTTGTGGGCATGTAGCAACTTAATGGCGGCAATGTCTTGCTTGGACTTTGATCCTGCGGCCTCAGGGAAACACTTGTGAAATGCTACAATTAAGTCTTGGGCATGGGCATGACTACGCACTGGGACCCAACTGTTCTTTGCTGCGTCAAATCCCTCCAGGATACAAGATACTCAAGTCTTCTTCTTACCTAATAGGAGGCTACAATTTCCTCCTTTTCCACTCTGGCGCCCCATCCACAAGATAAGCCTTGGGAGTCTCTGGAGGGGGCCCTCAAATAATGTGAGCTTGCTTTCATGGAATACTGAAAAGATTCGAAATGATGGGGGATATCCAACTGGTAAGAGGCGTGGCCCACCTTTTTGACAACGCGGTATGGCCCAATCCTCTTTGGTCCTAGTTTTTTGCATGGTTGCTTGATTGGGATATTTTTAGCATACAGAATCACAAGATCTCCTTCCTTGTACGCTGGTCCAACTCATCTATAACCAGCGGCATTCTCCTTGAAAGCCTGCATGGCTGCATTTAAATTCGTGCTCACCCCCTGGTGTACTTTCTTGATCATTTTTGCAAAGTCCACCACCGCTTTCACCTTGGATCCACAACTGGGCTCCAAGTTGAAGGCGGTATTGAAGCCATAATTGGCAAAGAAGGGTGAACAACTGTTTGGTGCATGTTGGGCGTTGTTATAGCTAAATTGAGCCATAGGGAGATGGGAAACCAATCTGAATGATCCAAGGCGGTGTAACACCGCAGGAACTGTTTAGAGCTGGTTCACTCGTTCAGTATGCCCACCTGATTGGGGGTGATAGGCAGTTGAATGGCGGGTATGGATTTTCAGAGTCTTACACAATTTTTCCAAAAAGTTAGAGGTAAATGGGGTCCCTGATCGCTAATTATTTCTTGAGGGACCCCATGAAGAGCTCACACCAGTAACAAAAAGCTTAGCCATCTCAGCTTCAGTGACTGTGGTTCTGTAAGGGATAAAGTGAGCAAACTTCATAAAATGGTCCACCACCATGATAGCATCAAGCCATCAGATAAAGGCAATCATACATTAAAATCAACTGATAGGGAAGTCTAAGGCCCATCAGCCTTTTGAACTGGTGTCAAAAACCCCACTAGAGGCTGGTGATTCGCTTTCATTTGGTTGCAGAATAGGCACTCTTTACAATACCTGTATACCTGAGAGGCTGGTCCCTTCTAATTGTAAGTACGGCGGATAAGCTCATGAGTCTTTTCCTTCCCAGGATGACCAATGGTGATTCTGTCATGATGGTACTGGATAATTTTCAGGATAAGTGGTCCAGTAGGAACCCATAGGCGCCCTGAAACTACACTATTTCATCCTTTACATGATAACCTCTGGTGATGTCCTCCTGATTCAATGCGCTCTTTTCAAGGACCATAGTATATTCGGCCAACAAAGGCTGAGAAAGGACTACCTTTCTGAACATACCATATTCCTCCGCATTTTCTAGAGGAGCAAGCGCTGGCCCATTGGCCAAGGGAGAGGAAAGTTGAGACACAATCTTACTCGGTGGAATCATTAAATGAGTATTATGCACCTCAACCTCCTTAAAATTGGGAGCTAGTGCAGGGTTGCGGCTTAAAGCATCCGCCAAATCATTATCCTTGCCCTTAATAAACTAACAAGAAAACGAAAATTAGCAATGGTATCATGCCAGAAGGTATGCCATGGGGTAAGACATGAGTTGCGTGGTAGTACAGTAAGGCACAGTGATCTGTACATATCTGAGAGGGTTGGGATGAGCCATGCAAATGATGACGCCAATAAGGCAGTGCCTCAACCACTGTTAATAGCTCTTTATCATATACGCAGTAGTTTAACTCTGATAGAGACACTTTCCTAGAAAATATCTCACTGGATGCTCTATTCCATATTCGCCTACTTGTAATAAGGCCGCTGCTATGGCGAAGTTGGAGGCATATGAAGCCACAATAGACTCTTTATTGGGGTCGACATAGTGAATAATGAAAGTGGAAAGCAAAATACACTTTACTGCTTGGAAGGCATCCTCCAAAATGGGGGACCACTGAAGTACTTTTGCCCCACTTGCCTTATACAAAGGCGCTGCAACTTCAAAAAGATTTGGTTTGAACTTCTTGATGAATGAACATGTCCCCAAAAAGCTCCTCAATTCCTTAACTGAAGTTGAAGTGGGCCACTCATGAATCTCCTTCTCCTTGTCTGGAGTTATCATGTCCTTAGTCAAACATGACGTTTCAAGAAAGGTGACCTGGGTCTTGAAGAATTCGCACTTACTTATTATTAATGTGAGATCAGCTGTCCTCAAACGCTCCACCACCTACCAAAGGTGTACTGCATGGGACTCATTTTCAGTTGAAAATACCAAAATATCATTTATGTAAGTTACCGCGCATACCCCCAGAAGTTCCCCAAAGCTTCATCAATATGACGTTAAAAGATAGCAGGGAATTTTCTAAGCCCAAAGGACAAATTCGAGATTAGAAGGTTCCTTTTTCTGATACATAATGCAGACAACTACTAGCCCTTATTAATACAGATCTGATTAAACGCGTTTAAACAATCAAGCTTGGAGAAGACTCTCACCTTTTCCTCATAGCATGCAAGCTGTGAGTCCAGGGGGATGGGATGTAAGTCTTGTACAGTGACGTTGTTGATATCCTCATAATCTACGAATGGGCGTAAGGTACCATTGGCCTTCTTAACAAATAGAAGTGGTGAACATACAGGGGAGGTTCGCTGAATAATAGCACCTTTGGCTAACTGCTCCTTACCCACACATCTAAGGTCGCTTCCTCCCATACTGTCAATGAATAAATGGGTAAGATATATGCATCAAATTGAATAATGAGATTGAAATTGCAATCAAACTTTGGATGATATGGTAGTGCATTGGCTGAAGCTGCATCAAACGAAGATTCCAACCTCTCCAAACAAGAAGGTATGGGAACCTTCAAAGAGGGCTTCAGCAACAGGGAAAGACTGAAAGTGTGAATATTGAGCCAGTGAGGCAAATCGCCCTGAAAGTTGGCTTCAGTCAAAGGAACAACCAACTCATGACCTTTTTCAAAGTTAAGGGTAGGGTATTTACCTTCAAGTTAGTCCTGACGTCAAACTTTCGCCACCACTCTAATCCCAAAAATAATGAGCCAAAAGAGGTTTTTGATTGCTTGGAAGTGGTTGGACATTTGATAAGTGTCAACTTGATAGTCCACTAACCCCATTTTTTCAGCGTGGAAATACCTTGAGAAGACCCTCCTCTAACCATACCACCTGGGAAGTAACTCAGTTCAAGGTAATTGGCTAGGTCTTGGTCAATAAAGTTTTCAGAGGCTCCTGTATCCATCAAAATAGCTGTGCAGATTTTACCTAAAGGGGTTTGTTAACTTCTCAGCATCTGGGTATGCTGTCAGCAAGTTGGATTTCGCACAGGGTATAGCCACTGAGCAACCCAATCATATAATATGAGGATAGCCAATTCTTATAATAAAACTTGATAAAATATATATGGAGCTATTGCCCCATATTTCTATCTTTATTTTAAATATCTCGCAGACCGTTCTGCACTCTCCTTTTCCTCATAAAAAACTATCCCTTTTTAATCTTCCATCAGGCTCTTTATACTTTGATTCCCCAGATGGATGCATCCTCAGCTTGGTATCTTCTATTCTTCTTCCTTTTTTGAGTTGCTCTCATTTGTATCAAATCTCAGCGTGATTCCTCTCAATTCACCGAATATTTTCATTTTGCTTGATTATAATTTGTGTATCCCCTTTTCGTAAATCTTGAGACTCATCTCAATTCCCCTTTGATCCACTGATATGGGTAGCATATTGTCCAGTCATATCAACTTCCCAGCATAACCCCCAACCCTTTGACTGGACAATAGGCTCTTACTGTTTGTATGCTCGAAGGAACTTTGCATGGACTCAGTTGATAATCTGACCCCTAGCAGGTTCCTTAATTGTGTAGACATCCATGCCAGTCTTCTCAATAATATTAAACGCGCTGACCCAAATGTTAGAGAGCTTAATTTTTTTGTCCAAATCTTTGCTGGTCTTGGAGTAAAACATAATCCCCTTAAGCGAACAACAAAAAGTCCACTCTGACGCTTCTGGTCAGCCACCTGGTTACGAATTTTCTTAGCCAAACTGGTGGAGTAGGCTTCAGTTTGAAACTTAATCAATGTATCCGTGAGTTGCCTCAGATATCGCTGAGGAGTCACACCACCAGTGCCCTCTACACATGAATATAGAAAGGCAGGCAGGGCCGGATGTTGACCATACAGCAGTTGAAAGGGAATCTTACCAGTGGCAGAATGATAGCTGATATTATAAGTGAACACAGCAGTAGGTAAAGAGCATTCCATTCCGAGGGCCAGTCCATTATCAATTTGTGGAATATGTTTACTAGGGTTATTTTGACTCTCTCCACCATCCCATTTGATTCTGGATGATAGGGGGTGGTCAAAACCCCGCGAAGTGCCATCAACTCAGTTTAACTTTGGCAGAATATGTGAAGTAAAGTTGATTCCATTGTCCATCAGGATGAACTGCAGGCAGCCATGCCGCTGTATAACACACTCCATAATAAACTTGGCAGTGGTGACCGCGCCCAAGTCTCTTTTAGCCCTGGCCTCCACCCATCAGGTCAAATGATCGATGGCAACAATTATATACTTGGATTGTTTGGCACTAGTTGGCAGAGGTCCTACTACATCAATGGAAACGGTGTGCCATGTGAACCGGGGCTTCACTAATTGAAAGGTGGTTTTCTTACGGAAAGGTTTTTCAACTTGACACTGAAGGCAACAGCCAATAGTTTCCAGTACGTCATAATGCATGCTTTCCCAGAAGTATCAGGGTCACAAAAACTCAGCGTCTTCCACAAACCTCCATGGCCTACAGCCCAATGAGCATCCATAATTATTGAGGGTCTACTCAAAGGCTTAGGAAAATTCAGCATCAAGTCTCCAATCCGGTTGTATAATTCTCCTCCTCATATGAAGGTACCCTCCCTGAGTCCATCTAACACCTTGATCACTTGTGGCAGCTCATCCTGGTATTTGTTCACCATAATCTTTTCATACATTATATCAGCTAGATCTGCTGTGATAGCGACTGTGAGCAATCAAGACAGACAATCCTCATTTTGATGTTTTGCCCCAGGTCAATGTAAAACCTCAAAATCATATGCTTGCAGCTTCAGAGCCCAATGTGCGAGCCGTCCTTCCAGTTCACGAAGATTCTGTAGCCAGCGCAAGGAAGCGTGATCTGTCACTACTTGAAATCTTACCCCATGCAAATATACCCAAAATTTTTTGTAAGCGTAGATCACAGCTAAACACTCCCGCTCAGTTATGATATAGTTTCGTTCATGACAGTTTAAGCTCTGACTACAGAAGGCGACAGGATTTTCCACACCGTCATCATCCTTCTGGGATAATACTCCCCAATAGCAGTTAAGGATGCGTCCATTTTTACTATGAACGGCTTATTGAAGTTGGGGTATTGCAAAATGGGTGCACTTGCTAACGTGGTATGCGATACATTAAAAGCATTCTGGCATCATTCCATCCAATTGAAAGGAGCGTTTTTCTTTAATAGTTCGAAAAGCGGTGCCCCAATACAACTGAAATTGGGAATGAACCGTTGATAATACCCAACCATTCCCAGAAACACCTGAATGTCCCACTTATTTCCTGGCCAAGTCATCTTGCCTATCACTTCCACTTTAGCCAGCTGTGGTTTAAGCCCATTTAAACCCACGAAAAAACCGAGGTGTTCCAATTGCTCTTTAAAGAAATGGCACTTTTGAGGCTTAATTTTGATATTAGTGGCAGCGAGGCGCTGAAACACTTGCTCCAAGTGGGCCAGATGCTCTGTGAACATGTGAAAACACATTGATGTCATCAAGGTAAACTAAGACGCAGGACAGCTTTAAATCACCTAAAATTGTATCCATGGCACGCTGGAATGTAGCCAGAGCATTACACAATCCTTGCAGCATGCGCGTTGGCTGGAACAACCCTCTCGAGGTGATGATTGCACATTTCTCCCATTTCATTAGTGGCAATTTGATCTTCCAGTACCCCAAGATTAGATCCATGGAAGAAAAATAGTTCACCCCAACCAATCGGTCTAATGCATTGTCAATCTGTGGAAGAGGGTAAGAATCCTTCTTTGTGACGTTATTGAGTTTACAATAGTCAATAACTACTTGATTTGAGCCATCCTTCTTCTTTAGGATGAGCACAGGTGATGCCCACGGACTATTTGATGGCTCTAGCATCCCTTGCTTAATAAGCTTATCAACTTCGTCAGAGACAACCTCTTCCACTGCTCTAGAACGTCTAATAGGGCGTTAATGAATGGGAGGGTGATCCCCCATATCAATCCAATGTACCACCCCTTGAGCGCATCCCAAGTCATGATCATCATTTGCAAAAATATCCCGATATTTTTCAAATAAGGCCATAGCCTTATCTTGCTGATCTGCCAATAGCCCAGTGAGTGCTTCTCTTGGAACTACAGTCAGTATGCCAAATTGAGGAGTGAGCCAGTAGTCTGAGATCTTCCCAGGAGCCAAAGTCATAAATACATCAAACTTCCCTAATAGGGACAAAGTGTAGGTAAGCAACCACTTGGTGCCGCCTAATCATTATTGTCTCCTTCCATAGGTTTGCGAGCAGCACCTTCACCTCCCCATTCCCAGGAAACAATAAACCCAGTGCCACATGTGGTTTGAGCCACGAGTGCTGATGAGGCGCCAGGATTTCTCCATACAGTCCCTTAGGGACATAGATTTTGAGCCCAGTCCCTAATATGACCTAGTGTCCATACAGTAAGCTTAAAGGGCGCATTTCTCGAAGAAGGATTCCTTTATACTCATATATCTGGTTGGGGAGGATCTTGGTCCACCGACTCAGAAACTGGTAGTGAACAGGGATCACTCCATCACTGTATGTTAATTGACCTGACTGGAGTGGACTGGATCCTTTAGGATTCCACTAGAGGAAAAATATACTGGAATCTATTGGCCAAACATAGTAAGGGTTTCTTCCACCATATCTATCACAACACCAAATTTCCTCATGAAAGCCGCGCCAATTAACATATCATAGTGGTTATTTGGCAAAACCACCGCCGGAGAAGATACCTGGACTGACCTGAATCATAGAGGCAACGCGCTATATGCTCCTTCTGACACAGTGCTATGCATTCCTGCCATCCCATATACTACTCGATGGTCCACATCTGGTTTCAACATAAGTTTAGCCACTAACTGGGTGGAGACTATGTTCACAGGTGCTCCCGTGTCTATGATTGCGCGGCATTTGGGTTTTGAACGAATATGTCACAATAAGTACATTCTGAGTAAGAAGAATCATCAGTGTTCTATTACTTGTATGTTCAAGGGCTTTGTGTTATTTAAAAAGGAAGAAATACCCTTGCCAACCTGAGGATACTCACTAGAGATTTTTTCCACCGGAATAGCTATGTTAACCCCTACTAAAGGAGCAACATTTAGTTAAGAATCCACATTGCTGGTGCCAGTATGTTCCAGTATCTGCCACGCATATGGTTTCTGAACGTCCTGACAGAATTCAGGGCTATGGGATGAACTTTTACTCTCAGAAGAAGAAGCAGGGGTATCCAACGAAAGCTGCTGGTAAAAAAATCGTCCAATTGAGGGTCAATCTCTACTCATGAAGTTGTTTGGCAGGTATTAGGGACAAGCAAATTGAGCTTAGCGGAGGTAGAGCATTCTGTCTCTACTCTGCTCGAGCTTTTCCCTTCTCAGTTATCATAGTTGGCATTGTGTACACTTGTGGTTTGCTAGGGCAATTGGCTGCATAATGCCCTCTTTGTCCGCACTGAAAGCAAGTGTTCATAAAAGGTGCACTTATATAATTTGGGCTGGAAGGACCAGGTTGAGAATTGCTGGTAAGAGACCATGGTCACGGTCAAACTGGTGAAGCGTACATGGGATGGAAAGGGTCTACTGACTCATATGAGGGATGATTACATTCCAGCGGCTGATATCCCAGTCACTGCACCCAATATTCAGAAAAGGATGGAGCGGGGGCAACGGAGGGTTTTGGGCTACATTGGAGTGATGTTCATGGCAGAGAGTCGATGTAAGGTATTCATGATCTGAATGAGGCCGGTATCCTCATCCAGCACATGGGACATAGCATTATATAGTTCCCAATATGGTTTGACCACCGCCGTCATCACTATACCTACATCCTCAGTGGTTAAAATATTAGCCCCAAGTAGAACGTGAGCTTCCGCCAAAAACCACTCAGCGAATTCCAACAAGGTCTCATTTTAGTTAAACTGTTTAGTCATAAATTCGGCTTTCCATTGAGACATCTTGTTAGCACCTCTGAACAGCCAGATAATGATTGCTTTTACTTGTGCATAAGACACCAAGATATTTGGAAGATAGCAGGTCACTTGGTCAGCGCTTTCCACATCTAAAGCAGACAGCAACAACTTCACTTTTCATTGATTGGTAGCCCCTTCCACAGCAAATTTTAAAACATTTAAAATAACCGTGTAGGTTTCCATTATGACTGAAAGGGGGTAACTTTTTGATCTGAATGAATTCATTTTGGTTCTTAGGTTCTGCTGCAAGGGCAGGCGAATTGGTTTTGGAGCAACTATGGGAACCATTATTTGGTGTGTTATCATGCCGCTGGCTGAATGAGCTTGAACTCATCAAAGCAGAATTAGAAGAAGTGTCATCACGTGGGGGTCCATCGTACCACCCAATGGATACTCATTTGCTGATCCATAACATTCTTCCCCCAAGTCACCACTAACTGCCCCATTTCCCCTGGCTCCGGTACACCCTGTGAACTGTTTGCTAATCAGCTGTTCCATTTTAACCAAAGCACATCTACACTATCCATCCTGCCATCTCTGTTGCAGCGCGTCATATTGCTGTTGCAATTCCCGGCGGAATTCCTTTTCCTCATTCAGTGTTTGTTCCATAGTTTGTAATTGTGAAAGAACATCCTCAAGTATATAAAGCAGGCGGGTTTGTTGTTGTCTTGCATTTTCCACTTGCTGGTTAGCGTTGTTTATTTGGTAGCAAAGAAGAATTGTTCCCACACCGATTCCTCATTGGCCCATCAAAGGGTATCAATGCAGTCTTGCATGTCCGCATACTCACTTGTCTCACTGATAGGAAGAGGGGAGGCTCATTGGCGTTCCGCCTGACTAATAATTTCCAGTCATGTAACTCAATGAATGAGTTAAAGATACTCAGTAGATATTGACTGAAGAATAAGCGCGTTATCAGATGTTTGCTGGTTACCCCATTCAATATGGAGATGATCTAATTCTGTCAATAGAGAACCAACTTGGGCTGCCAATTGTAGTTCCATCAGGGTCATATTTTCCTTGAGCTGAGCAATCACAGCTTCAAGAGCTTCTGCCCATTCAGCTAGCACCATCATACAGCACTCGGTATTATTTCCAAGGTTGTCACGTCCTGAATCCACTCCGCTGATAGGCTATGCTAGTCCAGTAGTTCTCTTATTACTCGAGGTAATTCTGAGTTTAACTGTGGTAATAGAAGGTCTAATCAATGATGAAAATTCCCAACACGATGATCCCTCTATGCCAGCACCCCATTTATTTCTGAGAATGAACAATTGAGGCGGTCAAGCAGGAGGCGAGTAATGTGCTGTTGTGCTTGGGTGAACCGCAATAAATCTCAAATATAATGTTATGGCAAGCCAGGACACATAGTAGCTGGCGAATCAAATGTTGCACATAAGTGACTAAGTATTCCTCAATTCTGTGAGTACTGAGGCGGCGAGTTAACCCCATAGTAGTGGCGTCCAAATAAGACATGTATAGCACATATTGATTCTCTTGATCGCGTTGGTTATAAAACAGACTCACAGCATTTTTCCCACTCTCATCCTTGTATAGGCGATACCCGCACAACAACCATTCCATAATAATTCTTTTTGTTGTGGAGTCACATTTGTTGAGCATCCGTGTTGGTTAGTTGTCATCTCTGGGCACTTCTAGAATTGCACCGTAATCATAATTTCATCATCCCCTGGTTCAGTAACAGTAAATAATGTTGGTTCCAAGTTAGGTGTCTCCCAGGCTTCTTCAGCATACCATGCTCGAAACCCAATCAGGTTAGGTCATAATGAATGAGGATTTGTCATTGTGTTTTCCCAGCTATAGTTGCTAAGTGGCCCCCTGTAGTGAGCACCACTGTTATTTTCTCAGCATCTGGGTCTGCTGTCGCCAAGTTGGATCTTTCACAGGGTATAGCCACTGAGCAATCCTATTGAACAATATGGTTGACGCCAATTCTTTATAATAAAACTTGATAAAATACATATGAAGCTATTGCCCCATATTTCTATCTTTATTTTAAATATCTCGCAGACCGTTCTGCACTCTCCTTTTCCTCATAAAAACTATCCCTTTTTAATCTTCCATCAGGCTCTTTATACCTTGATTCTCCAGCTGGATGCATCCTCAGCTTGGTATCTTCTATTCTTCTTCCTTTTTTGAGTTGCTCTCATTTGTATTGAATCTCAGCATGATTCCTCTTGATTTGCCAAATGTTCTCATTTTGCTTGATTATAATTCGTGTATCCCCTTTTTGTAAATCTTGAGACTCATTTTGATTCCCCTTCAATCCGCTGATATGGGTATTGTATCATCCAGTCATATCAACTTCTGACAGGGTTAAAGGGTAGCAGTTAATAAAAATAACTCAAATGATCTTTATTTTTTAGCAAAAAACACCAACACTTCACTACTAAACTGTTATTCAGGGTCTAGCATACCCCCAGGGTAAGTTTCTGCATCAAAGAATGGAGAGGGATAGTTGGCCACTCTTACTACAGAGGCCACATATCCCACCATATCTTCAGCAACTGCATAAACGTTTTTATATTGTAATTTTAACATCTTCTCCACCTCCTGGGTTCTGCAGATCATGGTTGAGGTAAATTATGGGTTCCCTGGGGTGATCTGATACACTGAAAAAGGGTCCATATCTGAGCCATATGGGAAGAGACATGGATTGGAAGTATATATGAAATGTCATTATAAAACATGTTTTGGGACACAAAAAATTCTATGCCCATTTCAATGACAGGTTTTATGACGTTATCCAAGGCCAAAACCACCAGGCCCTTTATTGATGATCAAGCCTGCACCATCTGAACTTAATGCCAAAGAAAAAACGATTTGGGGGTATCAATTTTATTAAATTTAGTGGAAAGTCAGGGAGTCATGATTTCTGGATTTAGAAGCGTCCATATCTACCAGGTACGGGCGAGAAGAGTAAATACTTTCCAGTCAGAGGTAGCGATATAATGCTAGATGCTCCAACCCTCAGCAAAATGTGAGAACATTGGTGAGCCCCATTGCATCCATGGCCACCAGCTAGTGCACACCATTTTTACTTCACAAAAGTCCCACACAAAAAAAGTTTGTGCATGTAAAGATAAGAGTTTGTTGTTTAATGTCAAGAGAGTGTCTATCACTCTCCAGTTCCCAGCTTGGCGGTGCACGAAGCACTGGACCAAAGCAAGGGAACTCTTCATCAAAGTGAACATAAATATAGCCCAGCAGAGGGAGCTGGAGAAGACATAGAGCGAAGGCGTTGAGCACAGAGAAAGTAATAACATATTAGGAAAACAGAAAAACTTGGCTGTGCCCCAAAGGGCAGTTAGTAGAAATAGTTTTGTACAGGGATAGAGTGCACGAGTGACCTGGTTTGGATGGAACCAGGTAGGCCAAGAGGTGTACCTGAGGATGTAACAAACTTTAAAAAGGATAAATAGGCTAACACGTTGCAAGACCTCCTTAAAGAGGTCCATGCACAGGTGCGCCCAAGTCAACGTATAAAAAACATAAAAGGACTATGGGGTTTATTGGGGAAGATGATCAATGAGAAAAGTCATTCTTGAGCAAACATATTTAAGCTAACTCAGATAAATTATGAGTTGGAGAAAGTGGTACTAAGGTTGGGACCATCTAATACTAAAAAAAAGAAAGTGATACTAAGCCTTGGTGCACCAATAGGTGCACGCTTCCATCTGACAAGGTCACATTCTTAGAAAGTGGCCTTACTTGAGTGATTGATTAGTTGAACCCAATTTGAGCTTGCAATTACATAAATTGAAGTGGTTTCAAACCCCATTCATTATTACACCGAATTTAATTATCTTTATTAATCAGAAAACTTGTCCGCTTTAATGCAAGAGCCAAAACAAGGGGCTGGGCGTTATGCACCTCACTTGTACCAACATGGCATACCTAGCTTGTACCCAGCGTTGGCCCAAGGTGTGCTTAATATCAGGAAGATCCTGAAGCTTAACCTTTTGGACCTCCTGCCGCCCGGCCTTGTCCCTGCTGTTGGTCCCCTCAATAAGGTCATGTAAACATGACATCATTAACAGGTAACAGAAAACATAAGCTATAGGGTTCTTTTTCCCTTAAATGCAAGAGGTCAAAGTCAGAATACCTAGCAAAAATGAGATGGTCCCTGAATAGGCTGGATCTAGAATTCCTGGGCAGGGCTATATCTCCTTGAAGGATGGATTATTTACCCCGCGAACTTCTAGTATATGACTGGGGGGATTATGTATTTGGATGCGGGTATCTAATATAGCTTGCTTCTGATCTGGGACTACATCTTGAGATGAAGCGTATAACAGCATTTCTTTCTGAGCTTAAATGGATTAAGGGAGGCATCTTTACTCAAGGCCCAACTACATGTTACTCTATTTGGTATGGAGTTCAGTCATTTTTTATAAGGCAAAACTTTTATTGGGGGTTTCTTTCTTGGTTTAAGGGCGTTTGGAAGATAAGCGGTACCTTATGCCAAATTTTAGATAAATAGGATTCAGATAGGCTAACAATCCCATAGTAATCATGCAGAAATTGCATCCCTAATAATAAGCCGTAGCTCTAATTCTCAAGAAGAACATCAGGGACCTTTATAGTAAGTTTCATAAAACAAATGGGCAGTCCAAACAAGCACCTAGTGATCTAGTGCAAAGGAGGAACGCCGTTCCATACTTAACACTATGTTGGATATCAGGAGCAACTTTAGCTTGACTTACCAATTTGAAAGATATGGAATTCACTGCGGATCTGGTGTCAACAATGGTTTGAACCTTACGTTTGCACACTCAAACTTCCACTTTAGTAACTGAGTTCACAAAATGAGATTTTTAGGATATAGAAACGAGTCAAGGGAATACAGAGGAAAAAGATTAATCTAAATCACTATCTTTATTTTCAGTAGATATAGCGATGGTATTGATAAAAGAAAGGCAGTTTCAGGGACTGGTACTACTTTATCCCAGTTTGAGATAGCAGACTGTGAACTTGATAATACTGAGCTTATGGTTCAGCATAACAAAGGGGCGGCCACACAATATAGTTTATAGAAAGGATAATTTGGGCGGTTTAACCCTAAAGAAGGAAGGACTACTTCATTCAATCTTATTACTGTTAAGGCTTATTGCCAGCTATGTTTGGACGTGTAAATAACAAAAGAGAGATTTGTTCAGGTATAGGTGTTTCTGCACTCATGGATATATGATTCCAGAATTGCAGTTAGGAACTGTACAAATTGGTGTAGGTTTTATAAATTAATGGTTTTACTGTATAGATTGTTTACTATACAATATATGGAACCAGTATAAGGAAGATAAGTACTTAAAGGAATTAGCATTTGATAATAGTTTATTGACTGCAAAGGTTAAGAATATAAATGGACTAGTTTTATATCACATCCAGCTTCCTGAACTTACTTAAGCTTAATCAATTTTTAAACGGAACACTAAACTACTTTTGAGTTTTTGGGTTGCGCCTTGAATATGATTTTGAAAGCAGTGGGAACCAACTCAGTATATTGTAAATTCATTTGAATGTGATTAATCGACCCAATATCATCTCAATTAAGGTAGTTTAAGCGATTAATTAGATAAAATCCATTACAATTATGATTTGATATGAAATTTATCGATCTAACTTCAGCACAAATCCTCTTGATCTGATGGATAGTATCTGAAATCTCAGGAATGCCAATAATGTCAGATTTTTACCCTGACATCATCCCCCACCAGGGCTGAAGCTATATGTGAGGCTTTCTTCTTCCATTTCTTAAACAGCTTGCCTGAATTCTTTAAGTTCTCCTCAGGCTCCCAAGTGCTCACTTCTGCAGGATAACCAGCCAAAATAATTAGAAATTAAGTTGTCCCACAATGATTACGTCTGCCTATGATAGCCTCTACCTCATACTCTGGATATGGATCATTAAAAAAGAGGGGGAGCCTTTTTAACTTTCTGATGGGTAAGGAACTACTATCCTTCTTGTACAAGATTGATTGATGAAAAAACATCGTGAATTTCCATTTTTCAGGTTGAATACTCGGTAGGCAACCTTCCAAATGAACTCCTTTACTTTATATGGTTCTAAATGCTGATGGGCTAATTCTTGGCATGTTACATCCAAAAGAACATTGCGAGATTACAAATAAACTTCACCCCTAGCTTCCAACTTCTTCTAAGCTTTTTTTAACTGAGAAATACTTTTAGGTCTGCAATGCTTGAGTTATATTGCTAGACATAATTTATGAGTCTGTGAATATACTTCAGAAATTTTCTTTATGATTGATTTTTCACTTCAGTAGTTAGCAGTGGTTCCCAACTCGCTCCATAGCCATGGTTTACCTTGAATAAAGACATTTTAATAGAATCATGATTCATGTTGCTGTAACAAAACATGGCCATTGGTAACAGCTCAACCCAATTAACCTGTTCAGCATTCACATATGATCTCAATTATTGCTCCATCACCTGATTAACCAGCTCAGCTTGTCTATCTGTTTGGGAATGATATGCAGTAGATAGGCATCTCTTAATTCCAAGATCTGACATAACCTGCTTTTAAAAAGCGTGAAGTGAAATGTGGGACTCTGTCAGAGATAAATGTCAGATTTTAGAAAATGAGAAAGCAAAATAACTTCTCCCAAATTAAACCTTGACTGATTGACTCTCAAACCAACGTGAATGGAACCCTATCTTAAAGGCACTGAAACTAGATTTAGATGAAGAAGCATCACACATATGAGAATTAATGGATTCATCTTATGTAACCTATACATGCTTCTTGAATCATGACAGGCGCTGCTCTCACCACTGTGGTCATGAGGGTAACATAGTACAATGAGGGTGTTGTTCAGGCGGTTGATCCAGAAGGCAATAAAGATCCTGATCTCACAGGGCCACGAAGGTCCCTGAGACACCATGTTCCCAGGCGCCCTATAAATACTGACGCTTTATAGCCCAATTATATAGTCCATATTCCGTCCATCTTTTTATTTTTTGACCTCTCCACTAATTCAAGATTCAAGCCCATTTTGGACTTTGGAGACAGTCAAGAGAACTGTTACGCTGTGAAAAGGGTGCTTACTACAGGGGGTCCAAGATGTCATAAATGAAGCGTCTATCACGAATTATGGAGGATACTAGCAGCCCCAAAGATCAATTTTCTGATTGGTCAATAAGAGTTGCTCGATGGATTAGTATCTTGCGGTATGATTTGCCACCCACACAACCTTGGAGTCTATAATACAGGGTCACATTCCAGTTCTCCTTGCCCTCAGTTGATGGAAATCAATATCAACTTCAGTATGAAAACCTTGTTGACATTGTACAACAGTTAATAAATGGCATCTACCTTGTAGGTGCCCGCTCCAGCTGCTCCAGCGCCTCTTCCATGCCCTCTACCATGAAGGACCTCTATACCTTGGCCCAGATGCTAGTGGGAGAACATACCATGGGAACTAAATGCTAACTTTAGAACTTTGTTCACCTGACTATTCATCACCTCCTACAATTAGTTGAGTTGCACCGTCATAAAGTCCCCCATCAACTGGGGCTCACCCAGACCTTACACTCCCATGTCATCAAACTTTATAATGCAGCTTACTCTCTTGTCCACGACAACCATAAGGCCATTTTTTTGATATATGACTATTGGTCAATGAGGCCTGAGGCCAAATTGTGGGTTTGAATAATGGGATTTCTGGCTATCTCGAGGACCATATACATCACAGAATCCAACTCCTCAAGGCTTCTAAGAACCAGCCCCTCAACCAAGTTGTGAAACTGGTACAGACCCTGCAACAACACTAATAGGAGCTGGCCTTTCACGACTACATCTCTGGGAATGAAGGTCCTGAAGGTCCTAGGGGGTCCAAAGACTCCAAAGGACGTGAGGGACCTGAAGGACTAGAAGGTCCTTGTGGACTTCAAGGGCCATCAGGCCTCACGGTATGTACGCCTAGAGACCCTGATGACCCTTGGTGAAAAGATGAGTTAGCAGCTCTGGCTTTCTTATGCAATCAAATTTGGAATGTAGCTCAGGGATGCAAACTCTGATTGTATGGAGTCCCCCTCAATCCTAAAAATATCCATTGAGGCGTTGTCAGACGAAATGGACAACTTTTAGTGCCTTCACTAAGCTTATCAATAGCTGCATCTCTCAGCTTGAACAACCTTGTTGAGGTTTCAAAACCCATTTGACCACCATCAAGGGTCAGCTTCACCTTCAAGGCACTAACATTAAATCCCTAAAAGAGCAGGTCGCGAATAAGGATTCCATTTCCTCCCTCAATCAAAACTGGTATAATATCTAAGGGGAACTCAAGGGCCTGAGATGGCGGTTAGACCAGAAGGTCTCACAAAACTATGTGTAAACCAAGATCTACAAGCCTTCACCCATCCCTGGCATTAACGCCCTCTCCACTTCTCTTGTAACTAACTTTAAACCTAGCTTTAAAGAGATGTTAACCCCTGGCCAGGAAAGCATCACCCCCTTTCTGTAAACATATGAGAGTTCCATGAATGAGGCCACTAACCAGCATAAGTGTGAAGCATATTCACTCCTGTCTCAACAGCACTACATTGGAGATCATGACTCCCCATTTGAAGGAATGCAACACCTGGGAGCAGGTCGTATGGCCTTAATTCAAGAATTTAGCAGCAATTAAACCCAGGCCAAAAAACAAGCATTCATGGGTATTTCTTTGAACAAAACGGAAAGTCCCATGGAGTTCACTAGCCGTTTCTATTACCAAGCGCAACCTTTGGTTACTATTAATCATGATACCTTGGATGACACTATCACCAATGTCATTTCTGCATTGATTTCCTACCCAGAGGTCCAGATTCATATGATTGGACAGAAGAGCGGTTTTACCTGCATCTGGGAAATCAAGGAAGTGCCTAACAAGATCACTGCATTAACCCTACAATCCAAGGCTGCCTCTTTGGGTTTTTACAACCGTCCTTGAGTCCATGTGGTCAAAAACCAGAAGAATCCTCAACTTGATACACTTACTACAATGGTTTCAGACATAGTGCCAATACCTGCTGGAAACGACTTGCCAAGGAGGCGGAAAAAGGGACGTCAGTATGAAGGACGAGGCGCTCCATGCTGATATCCCTACTACATCTCAAGATTACTCCATAACCTTGCACAATCCTGGAGCTATTGTAACTGAAGAAGAAGTTTTGGTACCCATCAATAATAAAGAAACTGATACTGCTTATTATTCTTCCAATGAATCTCCCATATTTCTCATGCTACCTTCCCATTTTGGAAGTCTGATTACCTATGTCGCAGTTTATGTTAATAAGATTCTGGTCCTCACCATAGTCAACAGTGGCTCCCCCATGAACATTAAATTATCCAAGTTAATGAAGTGCATTAAGATTGCTAAACTTGTTTTATTATATGGAGTATGGCACAGCTGGCCCGCAATAAACTCAATCTATAGAGGGCCTATTTTTTATTACCTATTTAATTTGGGAAGCTTGTAATAAATACCCCCGCCATCACGCTAGATAACTTTAGCTATGACCTGCCCCTCAGAACTCAGTTCCTTTGAGACTACTCAGCAGTAGTCATTAGGATGACGGCTTTCTATCCCTACTAGGGCATTGGGTCACCCTGATCTTTGAAACCTCACATGACTCTAAGATGGAGGCCAAGCCTGAGTCTGCCTACTGGAGAGTAAGGGCCAATTTGATTGGCTCAAATATCATGTAAGGGGCTCTTGAGTCCGCTTGCTCCCCTGCTGTTGATGGACAAGAAGGCATGCTGATCTACTTACCTAGGACAACTACAATATCTCCAAAGTCTTAAGTCATTGCTGACACCAGGTCCATGTTGACATCTCCTCTGAATATCTTCTGGAAATCCAAGGCCCAGACAACTTATCCAACAAGGAGGGGCTAACCTTCCCTGGAATTCTAAATCCAACTTATACTGGATCTATATCATTGTTGTTGGCTTATCTTACCAAAATTCCCAAGGTAGTAGGCCTAAACAGTCCCACCGCCTATGTCCGCCTCCTACCAGTGGAGGCTGTTGATGATGTCCATAATTTTAAGACCCAAGGGACTTTGGGTTGTAAACGCCCTCATCGGTGGTCCTGGTTGACACCAGTATTGGAAAAGACCTCACTGAAAACCAACAGCGTAAAGTAATAGAATCGTTGGAGTAATATTCAACAATTTTTGGCCTCAACCTACAACTTTGGGAGAATTAAAAGAGTCCTGCATCATGTGGAAACTGGAGACACTGCCCCTTCTAGTCCTGACCTTACTGAAAGAGTAAGATTGAAGAAGCTCAGGTGGAAGTGGAGCTCAGACAACTACTTGACGTCAGACTCCTAGTGCTTTCAAGAAGCCCTTGGGCCTCTCCTCTCCTGCTGTTCAGAAGAAGGCTGACAGCCACCAGGTGGTGATGGACTATTGATGGCTCAACTCTATCACCAAGAAGGACAGTTACTCTCTGCCCCAAATGACGACTTCCTCCAACTGCTCATTAAATTAAAGTACTTCTCTTTAATGAAACTTGACAGTGGATATTGGCAAGTAAAGCTCACCTTGAAGATTGAGCCAAGTGCACCCTCATAGCCAATGTGGGACTATTCAAGCCCATGAGGATGTCTCAGGTTCTCTATAATGCGCGCGGTTACTTTCCAACGTGCCATGGACAGGATCCTTGGGGACTTAAGCTGCCATGTGTCCTCATCTACCTATATTACATTCCTGTCTTCTCAAAAACCTTTAATGGACACGTCAAGCACCTTAGGGAAGTTTACAATCAGCTCTGGAATACTTCTATAAAGCTTATACTTTATAGTTGCTCTTTCTTCCAGTCGGAAATGGAGTTTCTGGGACACAAAGTTTCAAAGGATGACATCCAGCCCATACCAGACAAAGTCAACACCTTAGAGAAGATGCTGCGCCCCCAGAGCTTAAGGAATATACTGGTGTTCCTAGGCATGGTGGGCTATTATTGTCAGTTTATCCCTCAGTCTTCCAACCTAAATGAGCCTCTATTTTAACTCCTGCAGAAGAACGTGCTTTTTGAATGGCAGCCTGAACAAAAACAGGATTTTAATTCCTTGAAAACTTCTCCATGTACTAAACCCATTTTATTCCGCCCAAATCTTGACCAACTCTTCTTAATGTTTACAGATGAGAGAGATGTTGCCATCGGTGCTATCATAGCCCAGCATGACAAATTCTAATCCAACATCCAGTGGCCTATTTTAGCAATAAACTTGAGTAAGACTGAACGGAAATATAGCGTTACTTAGAGGAGTGCCTGGCTGTCTTACTAGCCATCAAACATTTTATTACCTATCTCTATGGTACCCACTTTACCATCATCACTGACCATGCCTCGCTCTGGTGCTCCAGAAGATGAAGGAAACAGATGGCCGTTTATCCAGATGGGTCTTATGAAAGCAGAGCTATGATTTAACTATCATTCATTGTGCAGGCGCGATTCACCAAAACGCCAATGGCCTCTCCAGGATGCTGGTGCTAGAAGCTTTGACCCCCAAGGACTGACTGTATGATCTGATTGGTCGACCTGAACGCTGAAAGTTAGAAACTCTGAGGTCCAAACAGAGCTTCAAAAGATGACCTGAGATACTCAAATAAAGGATGGGTTGCTATACAAGAGGGTCAATAAGAAAAGGCTCCCTTATGTCTGCCCTTCTTCCTGAACTGACGTTATCCTAGAGGCACATACTATTGTGAGACACAGGGTGGTTAAGAGACTCACGAATGGTTAAAGTCACAATTCTACTGGGACCAAATGGTGAAGACCATCCAAGAGGTCTTGGAGGCATGTATGACTTGCAATCCCTAGACTGAGCCAATCCATAATTTTAACACTCAGTCATCACCCTAATGGAACCCTTCAGAATCTTAGCATCGATGTGATAGGCCCTCTCCCCACTGGATTACATGGTTATAAATATATCCTCCTAGCCGTGGGCCAACTGACCAAGTGAGTCTAAGTGATTTCAGTCCCAATTGCTACTGCAAAATCTACAACTTTCTTCCTTAATTAATCCATTTTCATCCAGCATGGGTGCCCATAAATTTTACTTTTGGACAATGGGTTAAATTTCATCTCACAGGTAATCCAAGAACTTTATTTTCTTTTTGGCATTAACTAAAGTTTTTGCCCCTTACAACTCATTAAACCATGGGGCGTTGGAAAGTGCTAACAGTACCTGTCACAATTCTGATACGACTGGATGATAAGCCCTAAGTCGTGATGGTGTAATGGATAGGACCCTCCAAGTTTAAAATGAGTAATGAATATTCAAGCGCCTCTAGGTGAGGCGATATTGGGTTGTTGGGAAATCTCCTTGAATTAGGCAATCGTGAAATTAATGAATGAAGAATTGATGAAACCAATGAGATATGGCAAATCAGATTACTAAGCCATGAAACGGTAGCAACTAAAGTTGCTACAATATAGATGAGATGAGATGATCAAGAGGTTTGGTTGTTAATAGTTTAGAGAAAGCGGAACAGGGAGATCCGCTATATTGTTATATTAAATAAAAAATGTGGCGGAAGCAAGTGCTTCATATTTATTAATAGTTTATTCTGTTGTTTTTAAGGGCAACAATAATAATATCGTTGGTCCTGTTGCTCAGTGGGTTGAACCCTGTGCAAAAACCCTTATGGCGTATCTTAATGATTCCGCCAATTTTATAACAGTGATGCTCACTACAGGGGCCCATTGATCATTCACAATAACAACAACATTCCTCAGTCGCCGGCCATGTCTTATCAGGCTTGCTCTGGCAAGGAGTCTTTTTGAGATGACGCAACCATTGAATATGCAGAACTCAAGTTTGCTTTGGAAGATGTGCTCCAGTGGGAGAAGGTGTTTCTACAGGAGGTTTGTATTGATAAGCTGCCTCCGTTTGATTGCAATGGGAACATCTATGGATTTTTTTAGAGATTCAAGTTTTCAGTAGAAGGAGCTTCAGATCAGCATAAAGCCAAATTATTAATGCCTACTTTGGATGTCAAAAGCACTGGCCAAGTTACTTGCTATCTTTTCACCAGTTCTGCTACCTATCAAAAAGTGAAAGATACTGTGTTGTGGTTATTCGGAGGAATATGAAAATTGCACAGTGGAGGGCCAAGTTCTTAACCATTGGGTTCTGACATAATGAGACCCTCACTAATTTGCTGATCATTTTATGGTGGAACCCATGTGTTAATTGGGGAAGGAATTTTAACTGAATCAGATGAATGCATAGCTTTGACCTCAGCTGTGAAACCATACCGTGAGCTTTTCAATACTCTGGCTCCATATTTAGATGTTGGTATACCTTTGCTTAAACTCGTTCAAATCTTGCACCAGTTATCTTCTACCTTCCCTCCACCCAAAATGGAGTGGAACCATATCCTCTCCACTGCTGGACCCTGCCTATTTGGGGAAGTTATCTCTTCCAGTTCAGTGTCTGTTTAGTAACCCCCGGCCTTATTATCACTACACGCCTAATCTTTAATAGAGTTGCTGCCAGCAATTCAACTATCATGAAGGGTCTGTTTACACTACTCAACCCCAGCCTAACTTTTGGGTGGCCCATTTTACAACAATCATGGATGCAGATCTTACAGGATTAATTGTTTCTCATGCGGTCGCTCTGGGCACTTGGCCAAAAGTTGTCTTCATCATCAGGTTCATTCCCTACCGCGGGAACAGTACAATCAGGGAAAAGTCAGAGCGGAGTAGAGATGGGAATCTCTACTTCCGCTATTCTAACTCAAAACATCCCAACTGAACCTATCCCAGTACATCCAGTGGAAGCTCCCCAGTATAATGATGCCTTTCTATATCAGCAGCCAGTTAAAGGGGTAATGTACTGACACGAGCGCAATTTATGGACATGGTGGAAGCAGCCCCAGGAGCAACCAAAGCCTTATGCCTATCAAATGTTTAATCAACTTTCTACTGATGAACCAGATCCATATGCTGATGCGCTTCTCTTAAAAGGGGTGAATGCAGTTCCCCCCGTGAACGCTATATTAAAGAATACCCTAGAGTTGTGGAGGGTATTATGAGCTTCCTTGGAAAAAGAGATACGTAAAATGTCCATGTTTTTAAACAATCAGAATGCATTTATTCTGAGTGTACTTAATGTGACACTATTGTAGCAAAAACCCAAGTTTGTACATTAATTGATATGGGTTCACTAATCAACATAGTGTCCACAAAGTTGGTGGCAAAGCTGGCATTAAAGCTTGACGTGGAGCATCATATGGTGTATGGGACCACAGGCGCAGAAAGCACGGTCTCTGAAGGAGTGTACAGTGCACTACCTTTGCGATTCAGGTCAATTGTAATTGTTGCCCCAGCCATAGTACTACCAAACAATAGCTATGAATTTTTAATTAGAACTTCTTTTATGCGCCACTTTGGAGTTGTTGTTGATATGATCGCAGAGACATTTAAAATTATGGGACTTTGGATACCGATTTACTTCACTTTCAGTGGAATGCCAAAGGATCTAGTACACATGAGTCAAATTAACCTTGCATATGGTGATGGGGTGGTTTTGGTTTGCTATCATTGACTTAAGCGCAAGACCCAGGCCCTTCCCCATCAAATTTATGAATATCAAGGGCTACCACTTAGATCTGCAGGCCCTATATATATTCCTTCTGGACACCAAGTAATCATAAACACTGAGTTAGAGGTGAAAGTGCCTTCTGGGATAAATGAAAGTCATTGAAATAATCAGCAATCATGGCTCAAGCCCCACGTAGCCCCAGGCATTATAATTCCAGGACATGGGGAGATCAAGGTCTTGGTAGCAAATCTTCAGAATAAAACAACGCAAAGCCACCGACATCAAATAGTAGCATAATTACATTTCATCCCAGTTGAAGAAGTCCTCCAGATTCATGAGTTCATTTCATTGAATGAATTTGGCCTGCCCATAGAAACACAGCCTGGAATAATGGTAGTTGTACCGCGTGAAAATTTAATGAAGATAATGGAAGACCAAAGAGATCAAGCGGAATCCTTATTATAAAAATACAAAGAGATTTTTTCTGTTGACAATCATGATTTAGGGTGCACTTGGGAATTTGTTCATTGACTAAACACTGGGGATCATCCCCCCTTCAGGTCTAGGCCAATCCGCTGATCAAGGGCAGCTGAAGAAGTTGTCAATATGGAGATTGACAAGCTGCTAGTGCAGGGAACGATCAAACCATCTAAGAGTCCATGGGCTTCACCTGTCCTAATTGTTAAGAAGAAGGATGGTAAAACTGCATAGTAATTGACTACCAGAAGCTTAATAGTATCACCAAAAAGGACTCATACTGTAAGTCTAGGGGAACGTCCTTTGGCTCTCAATTGCTCCATCTTCCCATTCCCAAATAAGAAGATACTGAAGAGGATGGCGGTACCCCTCATCACTCAGGGCAACCTCGATCATTTAGTAGATGAGCAATGGGTAACAGCTCGTCTGCTTCAAATCCTACCCCCAATACCCACACTTACCTTGGCAGAACTGTTGCAGGGAATTAGTGAAATCTAAGCCGAGTTTATCAATTTGAAATTGGTCAGATTTAATTCAGCTGGCAATCTGACAGATGCACAAAATTTGAATGGCTGTAAAAGCACAAAGGATGAGATATCAGCCGGATTGCCCAATGGTTCCAATTCAATCTTCAGACCAGCTGAACAAATATTGGGCACTATCAACATAATGTTAAAGCCCATGAATAGCATTACGGGCGCTGAACCTGATATGCCACTCTTGACTGAACGAATGGTTAAATGACTGAGTGTGGGCGGGTTAGCTGTCCCAAACCTGTTCCCAACCAAATGGACCCACCCTATAAGGGATGGCCTTGGGGGATTCCTGTCACTCATTGGGCTAAATGCCGTCATGCTAATCATTGAAAATGTAGTCAAGCCCTGGTTTGAAAATTTGAGGTTGAACCAACAGAGACTTAGACCACCACCAAATTTTGCAATGTCAGTTCTCAAAGAATAAGCCCCCATTCCCAAACAATGCACCGGTCAGGTCAAATTTTTTGGGCCCTGACCCCACCCTGTCACTACCCAATTGACCACTATTTAATCAGCTGCATGGCACTGAGAAAATTGTTGGTTGATTTTTTTACTTTCTTTTCCCAATAAAATTTTACCAAAAATTTTTTTTATTTGTTTATTTTCCCTCTTAACCGCATCCCATATGGCATTTCCATGGTGGTCCATCACCCTGCACTCCTGGTGGGCATTACCATTTCTTTTGGTCACCATGGCTCCCTCTATTTCCAATTGGGCCCAGCGAGTCCAATACTTTTGGTCCTACAACCCCGCTCTTATAAATTTCTGATATCAATACACGGGGATCTTATGGCCCTATGTACAACAATGGAAAAAGAGAATCAATCTCCAAATTGCCCCCAATGAGTTGGCTGCTCAAGCCAAGAATCTCGTCGAGACTATCCCTTCAATCCCTCCACATGCAGTGGAAACCTCTGGGTGGGGAATGGGTTTAGTGTGGTTCGCCATTGGGATACTCCTTACCCTGCTACTACGCTACCACTTTGTTGTATCACACTTCCCAGCTCCATATCAAGTCACATGGTCAGCAACGCCCCTGGCATTCTGGCTTGCTTTTTGGATGCTCACGCATCCTGACTGGCAGGCTGTCTAAACTTCTTCTGCCATTTCCATGACATAATTGACCAACCATTACTTCCAGCCATTTCCGCATTGGTTTTTGAATTGGGCGCTGCAGTGGTTACCCTCTACCAGATGAACGTGCAATCAGTTTTGTGTTGTTTGTTGTTTTTTTGATCACTTTCCAAATTTTGGAGAAGCATCCGCTCTCTTTTGGGAAACTTTCTTCAAGCCACTTCAAGAAGTGCAGACTGCATATTCTTGTACTTCCTTCAACCCGGGAAAAGGATCAAGTATCCCCTCCCAAGAGATCACAAATCAGGTTCTGGATGCTCTCGCTGAAGTACAAATGAAAACATCAATCACACTCAGTAATGCTTTGGCGATATCTCATGCCCAACAAAGTCTTGCATTGTTGGACGCCATGGATGGAAATTCCCACCATTGGGTGAGAAGTCTTTTATATTCTTCCTCACAAAAAGTAGACCCCATTCCCCTGCTGGCTGCTGTATCATCTGCCCTAAAACCCCATGTGTCCCAATCAAATCACTTACTCAGACTACTCCTAAACGTGGCAAAAAGCCCCTAGATTGGCTTCTCTGATTTCCACTTTTTGTGAGCTGGCTTCCGCATCAGACCTATCTACTGACATGCTTCAGGCAGTCTTTAGAGCGAGTTTGAATTTGGTTTCCACTGACCACGTGGCCTGGTCTACCATTCAGGAATCAGTGGATCAGATATGTGCCACCGCAACTACTATCAAAGCATTACCTGACACGTTTCCCTGCATCAAAGGGAAACTTTATGATAGGATTTCCTAGCAAAGATGTAGATGATGCGCCTGATGCTAGAGTAGCTGTTGAAGTGGATCCCAACCCCTCCATAAACCCCGAGTCCAAATTGCCGCTTCTGGAGTCAACTATGAATGACTCTGTTTAAGCCCAGATGGAAGAAATGATTTCTCCCGCACTTGTACTCCCAATTTTCGCCCCAGCTAAAAACCCTGACCCTGGTTTTGACATACCCACTATCTCTTCAGTCGTTCTCAAGTCACCCAAATCTCCAAATAAACAGAATTCTGCTTATTTCCTTGTCCCTATGAGAATCAGTGTCAGTCCTCATCATGTATCCTTTGAAGCTCTGGTGGATACTGGAGCGGCGGGGAACTTCATGAGTGTCAAGTTGGCACAACAATTAAAAATTGGAAATGGATGTGGGCGCCTCAGTAATGGTGGCCTCATCTGCTTACCAGTCTTCATATGTTGTTTGCCGGCCGTTACACTTCTCAATCTACCAATATAACTTCTGCAATTGGTTTTCAGCCATGCTGAACCTGGTAAACCCGGTGATCTTGGGTGTGGGATGGTGGCGCTGACAACATGTGAAGATTCATTTAGAGTCTAATACATTGTCATTTACTAATGATGATTCAGAGGGAGAGTTCCCTTTAGTCAACACCTTCAAAAAATACAAGGAACCAGCTCTATCACTACTTTAGTTACCTACGCGGGCATCCTGGCCAATTTCCCTGAAAGCTTAATGCAATACCAGGAAATCTTTGATCTGGAAAAAGTGGACCATCTGCCAAAACATTCCAGGTATGATTGTGGATTTCGAACAACCATGGAATTGGTGAACATCAACTGCCCGTTGTATCCTCATACAGCGGAGGAAGAGGTCACACTCAATACCTGGTTGGAAATAAGTTAAAAAAGGCTGGTTGTTCAAAGAAACCTCTCCCATAACCTCCCCTATTGTATTTGCAAGAAAATTGGATGGATCACTCCATCCTTGCATAGATTACGGTCACTTGAACAAAATATCAGTTACAGATCCCTACCCATTGCCCTTAGAACAGACAATCAGTCAGGCGATTGCCAAATCCCATGTTTTTAGAAATTGGATCTGGTGAACGCTTTCAACCAAATTCAGGTGATGGAAGGCCAGGAATGGTTGACCGCAATCTGGATGAGGCGAGGCATTTTTAAATTTTGCGTAATGCCCTTTGGGTTGAAAAATGCTCCTGCTACGTTCCAACAAATGATTGACAACACGTTAGGGGATCTCCAGTTCTATTGTGCTATTGCATATATTGATGATATCCTTGTCCATTCCCCAACCCCCAAACAACATGCTATTGACTTAGAAGCGGTGGCGTCCGCCCTGCATAAAGCAGGGTTGTTCCTCAAAGCTTCCAAGTGCAAGCTTTATAAGGAAGTGGTTACCTTTCTCAGAAAATTAGTTCTCAAAGAATGTGTCACTATCCCTCCCAACAAATTAGATGCGATATGAGAATGGCCAACTCCAACTACACAAAAGCGACTTTGGAGTTTCTTGAGAATTATCATTTTTTTGAAAAATTTTCTCTCGCACTTTCTCAGTTGGCCGCTCCACTCCATCCCCTCACTGGGATAAAATGTACCATTTTGTTGGACCCCCAAATGTCAGCAGGCTTTCAAATCAATCAAAAAGGTGTTCGTGTCTCCTCCTTTTTGAAACATGCTGATCCCATCAAACCATATATCATCGCATGTGATGCTTTGTCAGTAGCAGTGGGCGCGGTGCTGCTTCAGGACCATGATGGTATTGAACATTCAGTCGCTTATTTTTCCCAAAATTCATACTATGGAGCAGACTTGGGCCATTTATGACAAGGAACTGGCGGCTGTTGCATGGGCTTTAACTCATTGGCGATATTTGTTACAGGGTGCCCGTCACAAGCTAATGGTTCGCATGGATCATCTGGCTCTCTTGTATTTCCGCAAACCTCAAAAATTGGCGCACTGGCAGGCCTGAACCTATCAGGACCTGTGAAGTTTCAAATTCAAATTATGAATTTGTCAAAGGTGCGCTTTATGTCCTCCCCAACTTCTTGAGTTGTAGCCCTGCTCACTGCCCCTTGGAATCTGAGGAAGTGGATATCGTTACTGTAATTCCTGCCACTCAGATCCTGTTGATCATTCCATCCGTTGTTTCCTCCGCTGCGTTGTCTCCCAATGAACCATTATTGGCCCAAGTGTTGGCCACTCAAACGGCTTGCCCTGAGGGCGTGGAGTTGGTCGAGCAGTTGACAAACTTGAGTCCCAAACACTCCCTATATTCTTTAGAAGAGGGGCTCATTTACTTCTGTTCTCATGTGTGGGTTTCCCCCCTTCGCCCAAAAGTATTCTGCGCATACCATGATCCTCCCACAGTTGGACACCCTGGTAACAAGAAATGCATCGATCTGATCAAGCGTACCTTCAATTGGGCAGGACTGACCAAAAGAGGTTCCAGCTTGGATCGCCAATTGTGTTACCTGCGCTAGGACCAAGTTGGATTGCTCCGGTAAGAATGGCCTCCTACACCCTTTACAGCAGGCGGAAAGTCTGTGGACCTCGGTATCTGTAGATTTTATATCAATTTACCCTTCTCTAATGGGTTCACAGCAATAATGGTGGTGGTAGATCACTTCACTAAATTCTCCCTTTTTATCCCTTGTACTTCTGCGATTACATCAGAAGAAACTGCCTGTCTTTTTGTATGACATGTGTTTTTGATGTTTGGTCTTCCCCAGGAAATCATTAGTGACTGGGGTACTCAGTTTACTGCACGCTTTTGAAATGAACTCCTATCAATCCTGAAGATAACCCCTTTCAGTCCACGGCGTATCATCCCCAGTCTGACAGTCAGACCAAGTGGGTTAATCAAGTCCTCGAACAATACCTGAGTTGCTATGCCACAGCAGCGCAGGATACCTGGTCTGGTGACTTTCCTCTCGCTCAATTTGCATATAATAACGGGATCCACGCCTCCACGGGGTTTTCACCATATGAAGCAACGCTGGGCTATAACCCATCGTTTTCAGTTGGGGCATGCTTGTGACCTGAAGTTCAAGCTGCCGCGGATCATGCTACCCATATTTGTTCAACTCAAGCCTTGGTACAGGAACACCTTACCAAAGCAATTGATGACTATAAGCAATTCGCGGACCATAAGTGCCTTCTGGGTCATGATTTTATGGTGGGTTCTTGCATCATGCTTGATACCCGGCATTTGCAAATTCAAACCCCTTCCCGCAAGTTTTCCAGTAAGCGTTTGGGCCCTCACTTAGTGGAGCAAGTATTGGGTAATGGGGCGTTCCGCCTGAAGCTTCCCGCACATTGGAAGCAGCACCCAGTCTTCCATGTTTCCCAGTTGTCACCCTTCAAAGGTGCAATTCCCTAGGACCTGGAACCAATTGTCATCAATAGCAAGGAAGAGGCTGAGGTAGAAACTATCTTGGCATCTCGTGAATTGTGGCGTTCAGTTCAATATCTCATGGCCTGGAAAGGATACCCAGCTTACAAAAATGGTTGGGTCAAGGTGCGCGATTGTGCGAATTGCATGGCTCTGGTCAAAGCCTTCCACGCATCCCACCCTGAGGCTCCCTATCCCCCTCAGAAAATCGCAACAACTATGGCTATCAAGCTACCTAAAGCACACAAGAATGTGGCTCTGGCACAATTTCCTGATGGGGGTGCCATTCCTTTGGAAAAAGGAAAGGGTAATGTAAGTCTCAGGGAACATCCTTTGGCTCTCAATTGCTCCATCTTCCCGTTCCTGAATAAGAAGATACCAAAGAGGATGGTGGTACCCCTCATCACTCAGGGCGACCTCACTCACGTAGTAGATGAGCGATGGGTAACAGCTCGTCCACTTTGAATCCCACCCCCAATACCCACACTTACCTCAGCAGAACTGTTGCGGGGAATTAGCAAAATCTGTGCCGAGTTTATCAATTTGAGATTGGTCAGATTTAATACAGCTGGCAATCTGGCAGATGCGCAAAATTTGAATGGCTGTAAAAGCATGAAGGATGAGATATTGGCTGGATCGCCTGATGGTTCCAATTCAATCTCCAGACCAGTTGAACAAATTTTTGGGCGCTATCAATGTAAGTTTGAAGCCCTCAGATAGTAATTTGGGCGCTGCACCTGATATGCCACTCTTGACTGAACAAATGGTTAAATGACAGAGCGTGGGCAGGTTGGCCATCCCAAATCCATTCCCAACCAAATGGACCCATCCCTATAAGGGATGGCCTTGGGGGATTCCTGTCACTCATCAGGCTAAATGCCGTCATGATAATCATTGGAAACGTAGTCAAGCCCTGGTTTGGAAATTTGAGGTTGAACCAACAGAGACTTGGCCCACCACCAAATTTTGCAATGTCAGTTCTCGAAGAATAAGCCCCCCCATTCCCAAACAATGCACCGGTCAGGTCAAATTTATTGGGCCCTGACCCCACTCTGTCACTACCCAATTGACCACTATTTAATCAGCTGCATGGCACTGAGAAAATTGTTGGTTGATTATTTTACTTTCTTTTCCCAATAAAATTTTACCAAAAAGAAAAATTTTATTTGTTTATTTTCCCTCTTAACCGCATCCCAGATGGCATTTCCCTGGTGGTCCATCACCCCGCACTCTGGGTGGGCATTACCATTTCTTTTGGTCACCATGGCTCCCTCTATCACCGATTGGGCCCAGCAAGTCTGATACTTTTGGTCCTACAATCCCGCTCTTATATATCTCTGATATCAATACGCGGGGATCTTATGGCCCTATGTACAACAATGGAAAGAGAGAATCAATCTCCAAATTGCCCCCGATGAGTTGGCCACTCAAGCCAAGAATCTTGTCAAGACTATCCCTGCAATCCCTCCACATGCAGTGGGAACCGCTGAGTGGGGAATGAGTTCAGTGTGGTTCGCCATTGGGATACTCCTTACCCTGCTACTACGCTACCACTTTGTTGTATCACACTTCCCAGCTCAATATCAAGTCGCACAGTCAGCAATGCCCCTGGCATTCTGGCTTGCTTTTTGGGTGCTCAAACATCCCAACTGGCAGGCTGGTCTAAACTTCTTCTGCCTTTTCCATGAAACATACCTTCTTCCGCGGGTTGATGATGTGCTGGATTAGTTAGGTGGAGCTCACTATTCCTTGGCATTGGATTTTATATCTGGTTATTAGAAAATTGAGTTGCCCACGGTAGAACAAGAAAAATGTGCTGTAATCACACCTAAATGGCTTTTCAACCAACTCATATGCCGCAAGGGCTTGTAATGCCCTGGCTACATTCCAATGAGCAATGGACACCATTATGGGTGATCTGAAGCTGTTATGTGTACAGGTGTACCTTGATGATATTAACATCTTATCTCACATGTTCTCTGAGCACCTTACCCATCTGGAAGAGGTATTTCGCCGACTGGCTGGGGCCAATATCAAGATCAAGCCCCGGAAATGTCACTTCTTCAAGGATCAGTTAGAGTACCTCGAGTTTGTGGTGGATGCGACTGGGCTGAAACCCCAACCTGCCAAGGTGGAAGCTATTCAGAAGATGACTAAGCCAGCTAGTAAGTGGGAAATTCAGGTGTTTTTGGAGATGGTGTGTTATTACTGACGCTTCATACCCAATTTCAGTTGCATTGGAGGTCCACTGTTTGAGCTACTAAAGAAGGATGCCATGTTTAATTGGATGGAACGGTGCCAATGTGCCTTTGATACACTTTGATTGGTGATAATTAGTGCACCTGTGTTGCGCTACCCTAATTTTGATAAGGAATTTGTAGTGCAGATGGATGCATCTCTTTCCTGTGTGGGGGCAGTTTTGTCAAAAAAGATGATGAAGGGGAGGAACACCCAGTGACGTACTGCAGCCAAAGCCTGAATAGCCATGAACGTAATTACACTTTGACCGAGTGAGAGTGCTTAGCAGTGATCTACACATATAAGCAATTCAGAGTATATCTGAGTGGTATAAAGTTTAAAGTTGTAAAAGACCACACGTCATTACGCTGGTTGCAGAACCTCAAAGAACCTGAAGGTCATTTGGCTCGATGGGCTCTTAAGCTGAAGGCTTATGACTTCAAGATCCTTCATTGGCCAGGAGAAAAGCATCAGAACTCTGACTGTTTATCTTGATTACCGACTGTTGCAGTGATGGCAGACCTCAACGACGTGATGTATGTTAAGATACTCAGTGGAAAATACAATGACAAACCACCCCAAGTGGTCAAAGCATTAAACGAGATGTGAACAAATACCTTCCAACAGAATGGGGAGCTTTACAATCAATTGGCGATTCCACAGTGAATTTTCCATGACCCTCATCACAACCGGGAATTATTATGAGCATGAACAAGGAAGTTGGACATGGTGTGGTGCATAAGACTATGGAGTTGTTGCGCCCCTGGTACTATTGGGAAAGTATGAGCCTTGATGTGCTCAAGACTATTTCCTGGTGCCATAAGTGTCAAGTGGAGAAGCAATTCCTCTGTAAGTCTTCATACCAGGTAGTAAAACCACATTTTGCTTGGCACACGGTTTCCCTTGATGTCATTGGTCCCTCGCCAACAGGAGCCAACTGGTGTAAGTACATTCTTGTGGCTATCGACCACTTGACCTGGTGGGTCAAAGTGAGGGTGATACGAGACTTGGGGCAGTTACTGTGGCCAGGTTTGTGACGGAATGCATTATTCAGCGAAATGGCTGACCTCAGTTTATTCTCTTTGATAACAGAACCAACTTCACCTCGCACATCCTACCCAAACTGAACAAGCTTATGGGAATCTGCAGGGTTCTGACGACCCCATACTACCATGGATCCAATGGAATAGTCAAACAGTTCTTCAGCACCTTGGTAACCATTCTCTGTAAGCTTGTAAATGCTCAGCATGCTGACTGGAGTACCATTCTTTCACTGCCATCTTTGCGTACAATATTAGCTATCATTTGTCAATGGAGAAAGTCCCTTCCAATTACTTTATGGAAGACATCCAGCTTTGCCAGCATTGCTTTATTCCTGTGTGGAGGATACCAGCGGAGTGTGCCCCATCCCTAATTGACTAACTTAACAGACACAAAGATTAATCTCCAAACTGAAGAATATTCTACTATTTTAGCTAAGAAGATACAGGATAAGGTGGCTGGCCTATGTAGACTCAGCAGCCTTCACAGTCATGGTAGGAAATCATGTCCTTTTCCATGACCAACATGGTTTTTAAAGAAAAAACAAGCTTGCCAAAATATGGATCAGACCATCTGAGATAATTGAGAAGACTGGTGTTGACGCCTACACTATTAAGGAACCCATGGGTGGTCAGATTATCAACCAATAATATGCGAAGTCCCTAAGGCATACAAGCAAAGGAGCTTATCGTCCTGTCATGGGTGGTAATGTTGAGAAAAGTGATATGACTGGACGATGAGTCACATTTTTGGAGAATCGTATTTTATGAGTTGAGGTGAGCCTCAATATTTAAGTGGTAGATTATGTCAATGTGAAGCGAAAAGAATAAAGCAATAATAGTTTGGTGAATTGAGTGAATTCCTCTGGAGCCTCAATGATGAGGCGAAACCCCTAAATCATAGTGAATAAGAGAATGATCAAGTAAAAGGGTTGAGGACTGACCAAACTACTGTGGATTAATAACTGAGTCAGAACTGAGAGGGGGAGGTCTTTTGGAAGAAAGAGAGAGTAGGAAAGGGTTAGTGGAAGTAGCTCATTAGTTAATATATAAAATAAATTGGTATTGTTTGAGTAATAGCTCCTCATTTAGTACTTTATTACCAATATTACTATCTATCTTAGGTCGGTTATCTTCATATCATCCGCCTGTTACTCAGTGGGCTATACTTATGCAATCAAATGATGCAACTCACCCCCTACCACCATAAGTTAATAGCCATGACATTACCCTCTCATCCTTTTGGGCTCCACCCCTTCTCCAAAGGCTTCTGCCAAGGAAAAGTTCTTTTAGGCAGGGGCCAGCTACGTGGCGGAGACCGTTATTATAGCCTTAGGTCCAGCTGAATCTTAGAATGCTCGTGAAATGCATCAACAAGGACCTGGGCATGATTGAAATCCTGAGAAGGGACCAGCTGTTCTAAGCCATATAAACCCTTTCCACAACACCAGTTAATCAAGCCTTCTTTCTACATGGTGAGAGGCTACAATCTCCTCCACTTCCCACACTGGTTCCCAATCAAAGATATTGCTTAGGAGTCTCTGGTGGGCCCTCAAGCAACATAAGCTTACTTTCGTGGAAGACAGCAAAGATCCATAATGATGGGTGAAGGTCCTACTGGTATGAGGCATATCCCACCTTTCTGAAAATTTGGTAAGACCCTAACCTCTTCAGTACCAGTTTTTGCATGGCTGCTTGATTAAAATATTCCTAGCATAAAGCATCACGAGATCCCCTTTCTTGTATTCAAGACCTACCCATCTCTCACCATCGGCATTCTCCTTATAGGCTTGCATAGCTGCATCTAAAGATAGAGCCCATTGTGTACTTTCTTGATGGTCTTAGCAAAGTCCATAACCGCTTCTACTTTATATCCACAGCTGGTTTAATGTTGAAGGAGGGGTTAAACCAATAATTAGCAAAAAATAGAGAACACCTGATGGATGAATGTTAAGCATTTCTTTTATCTTGATTGGGCATGGGAAGAAGGGAAGTCAATCTGAATAATCTGCGCCCATGTAACACTGCAGAAAACTGTTCCAGGCACTGATTAACTCGTTCTGTTTTTCCATCAGATTGTGGGTGGTAGTCAGTAGATGGAAGGGAATAATTGAAAGAGTCATACACAACTCTTTCCCAAAATACAGAGGTAAACTAAGATCCACAATCACTAAATATCTCCTAGGGCACCCCATGAAGGGAAAACAAATGAGACACGAAGAGCCTAGCCATATCCACAGAGGTTACTGTGGTGTGCAGGGAATTAAATGTATATACAAAGCAAATCAGTCCATCACTACCATGTTTGCAACATAGCCTTCAGACGCAGATTACTCAACAATGAAATCAACTGATAATGAAGCACAGGGTACTCCGGTCTTTTGAACTGGTACCAAAAACCCTGGGAGGGACTGGCGATTTGGCTTCATCCAATTGCAGACCAAGCACTCTTTACAATACTTGGCAACCTGTGAGGCTAAACCTTTCCAATTCTAATTGCGGCGAATCAGATACAAAGTCTTCTCATCCCAGGATCCCAACAGTGATCCCAAGATGGTCTTCGATCATCTCCAGGCGGAATGGTCCATCAGGAACCCACAAGCTTCCATGAAACCAAACCATCTCGTCCTTTACATGGTAACCTCTGGTAATATCTTCTTGATTTAACTTTCTCTTTGCAAGAGCCATAGTATACTATGTTGACAAGGGCTGAGAAAGAACAACTTCTCTGAACATAATATACTACTACCCATTTTCCAGAGAATCTAGAGCTGGTTTAAATGCCATGGGGTAGGCTGTTTGGATACAATCTTACCTGGTGGAATTACTATGTGGGTATTGTGTACTTATAACTTCTTAGGATATGGGGCTAAAGCAGGGTTTCTAAATCAAAGCATATTCCAAACCATATCCTTTCCCTTTATAAACTCATAAGAGAACACAAATTAGGCCAGGGTCTCATGCCAGCGGGTTTTCCGTGGGGATAGGACACAAGTGAAATGGCAGTACAGTAGGTCACAGTGGTTTGCACAAATGCGGAATGGTTGGGAAGAGCCATGTAGATGATGCCAATATGTAAGTGCCTCCATCACTGCCAATAAATCTTTGTCAAAACGGCGTAGTTAAACTCAGGCAAGGATTTTTTTCTAGAAATATCTACAATATGCTTTCCTTCAACTTTGCTCACTTGTAGCAAGGCAGCCTCTATTGTGAAGTTTGAGGCATCAGTAGCCATAATAAACTCTTTTTTGGTCCACATGGAGAAGGACTGGCGTAGACAACAAGGTGCATTTTACTGCTTGAAAGGCATCCTCCAGAAAGAGGACCAATGGAGAACCTTATCTCCACTACCCTTATACAAAGGCGCCGCCACCTAAGAAATATTGGGCATGAATATCTTAAGGAACGTACACGTCCCCAAAAAACTCTTCAATTACTTAACTGAAGTAGGGGTGGGCCACATGCAGATCGCTTTTCTCTTTTCTGGAGTTTTCATGCCTTGGTCAAACATGACTTGCCCAGGAAGGTGACTTGGGACTTAAAGAAATCACAATTAATTAGTTCAGCGTCAGGTTGGCCACCCTCAGATGCTCCATCACTTGCCGCAGGTGTACTTCATGAGATTATTGATCAAAGGAAAACACCAAAAGATTGTCCATGTAGGCCACCGCGTTTACACCTAGCAGGTCCCCCAAATCGCATCTATATGACGTTGATAAATAGCAGTTGCATTCTTAAGCCTAAAAGGCATGACCTGAAAATGGAAGATACTCTTTCTAGTTAGGAATGCGGTAAGCTATTCCTTCCCCTTCTTGATACAGATCTAATCAAATGTGTTCAAGAAAGCCAGTTTGGAGAAGACTTTAGCCTTCTCCAAATAAAGAGAGACTCTTGAATCCGTTGGAATTAGATGCAGTCTGGAACCGTGACATTGTAGAAGTTACCATAGACTATGCATGGGCGTAAAGTACCATCAGATTTCTCTTCAAATAGAAGTGGTTAAATAACAGAGAGATATGCTGAAATATAGCTCTCTTTGCTAAATGCTCCTTAACGCATATATAAGGCTGCTTCTTGCCATAAAGTCAAGGGTAAATGGGAGAAGAAATGGACACCAGATCCATTATAAGTTTGAACTCATAATCAAATTCAGAGTGAGCTGGCAACACAATGGCAGTAGACGCATCAAAAGGAAACTCTAATTCTTCCAATCATGTTGTTAAGGGTACCTCCAACGTGGGCTTCAGAAAGGGTGCAAAGCTGAGTGAATGTACCTTGGGCTACCAGGGCAAACTATCATGAGTGTAGGCCTCAGATAAAGGGACAACAAATCTATGACCATTATTTAGAGATAACGCCAAATATTAGCTTAAGATTAGTTTTGAAGAAAATTTGAGCCACCACTCCACTCCCAAAATAATTGGTAAAAGAGATTTTTGATTGCCTAAAAGTGATCAGCAAAATGATACTGTCAACTTGATAATTCACAACCCCTGAATCTTCAGCTTGGGAATAACTTGAGAGCATCTCCCTTAACTATACCACCAGTCAAGTAGTTCAACTCAAGGTAGTCGGCTTTGCCTTGATCAATAAAAATCTCAGAGGCTCAAGTATCCACAAGATAGCTGTGCTGATTTTCCCTAAGGGGAAGAAAGAGTAGAAGACAACAAAAAGTAGCCAGACAAACTTTTACTATCACATATACATCCAATACTTCCCAGAAAAATCACTATTAGGAATAAACATACCACAAGGATAAGTTTTTGCAACAAAAAATATTGAGGGATAATTAGACACTCTCACTACTGAAGACACATACCCCACCATATCCTCTGAAATTGCATATAAATTTTCACATTGTATAAAGTAATTGTTTCCATACTCTCTGAGTTCTGAAAATCATATTGGGGGTCAAGAGCGGGTTTAGGGTTATAAAACACAAAAATTGGCTCCAAGCTAGACCCACAAGATCCAGAAAATGGGATATTAAAATTTATATAGTTTGCAATATTGAGCGTTTTCTGTGGTTGATGACACCATACTTAATAGGGTCATCACATGGACGTTGTTATTTAACGCCATCACCACAAAGCCACTCATTAATGGCTTGTATTATTTTTTGGGAATGAGCGGTGGAAGGTAAACATATCAAATGGATCAATAGCTACCAATTCAGGGCTAAACCCAACCCATTAAACTCTGCCAAAATGGAGAAAGTATCGGTGGCAAGCCCTTATCCTTCAAAGAAAGATTTATAGGTTTATACGCCATATATACAGGGGCTGACGCAGGTAACATCATTATGGCAGAATCAGCTTATACATTTAATAAAGATCTGGGGCTAGACCCCCGCTTGTCTTCAAGTTACCACAAAACTGAAGGAATGTAAGGATAGGACTCCTCCTTTTTCAGAGTCACATGAGAGTTTTTAAGTCCATATTATAAGACCCTCCCAGGTGAAACAATGAAAGCCCAAATACCTGGCCCCTTTTGGGTTAGGTGAGGAAATTACCCCAAAAGGCTTCAATCAGATGATCAAAGCTAGCAAGGAAAGCTTGCCTCACTAGAGACCCTTGCAGGAGCATCCAATGCAGCATGGCAAAGAATTGTTTCAACTATGGCGGACACAGTTAAATCCAATATCCAGGGAGATTCATAATATAACGTGCACACAAAAATTTTAACCGCACAGTGCACAAATGACCAACATGAAAGTTTGAAAGCGGCAGAACAAGTTGCCCTGCTCTCAAGGGTCGCTCCAAACCTTCTATAGTCTCGGACACCCTTAACACAGCTTCATAAATGTAAAGCACCCAGGCAGGTGCCTAGGATAGAAGATGACTCAGCCTCTCAACTCCTGGAGGAGGGGTGCCAAAGATGGAGTTAATCAAAGTGAGAAAAAGTGGAGGAAAACTTGGAAGCCTGAGTACTTAGCCTCAAATGGTCCATAAACTACCATGTACTTCCTAAAAGGATGGAAGCTGCATTGCAAGCAGCAAAAAAACTCCAAGTTTACACACTGCCAATAAGTATGATAACGCTGTAAAAAGAGCATTTTAATTACGATGCACAAAAAAAGCATCAAATTACTATTAAAAAAACCTTTCAAACAGAAGAAGTCTTAAAGAGACCAAAAATAAGGTTGGTCAACTAGTGTTAGAAGCATGTCTGTAACTCTCCAGTTCCATTAGAGGTGGTGGGACAGGGCCCACCCCGCTACCAGGAACACTTCGCTGAGAAGAAGGTAAACAAAGCACTGCAAAGAAGGACGATGAAAAGAGGTCCCAAAGCAAAGATGGCATACATTTGGTTATTTTGAATCTGATAGAGGGTTGCATGAAAAACTAAACAAATGCACATCTTTTAATTAAATAAACGGGGTTTCTAATAAACCAATCAACCAACAAAGAAGGTTGATTGTAAAACAAAAGCTATATGGAGTTGGGGGATCATTTTCTCTTGGTCAATGCACTGCTCCCAATCCAACCAATTACTTTAAACTGCCATCCTTTGTTATAGAGTAGCTCAAGTATTCAAAACTTGGGTGATTAATTGCAAATAAATTTTGTCAGATTTGGAAATATGGTAAACTGAACGCAATTTTAAAGCCCCATTATTCCACTAAATGAAATGTCCCGTCCTTATTCAAAATGTAATTTGTGCACCGCAAAACCCAGGCTGTAATGCCCCCACGTCCAACACATGCACCCCCTGAACCAACTTAAGCATATTTTGCCCTCACACAGCGTTGGTCCAGGGTGTGTTTCAGCTCAGGCATGTTCATCAGCTTGCTCCTCTTGGCATTTGCACGCTCTTCTTAGTTTATACAATAAGTACCAACTATCATGTCATTCAGCCATGACATTGACACTCAGATCTCCCTTTGTCATGCCTAAAAGCCCTACAAAGAGTTGCATTGAGTTATAAAACTGGTTTTTAATAAGGAGCATATTATTGCTATATAATAATTTTCTCCAACAATGTTACGCCACATTTGAGGCGCAACATTTATAGGAAAATAAAACTCAGGATTTTGCTGAAGTAGAGCTCCAAAAATTATCTAAAAGAGTGCTAACAGTTCTAAGAGTAGGAATCAACGACCCAAGTGATCGCTAGTATGTTTACAGGTAAACCTTTTTCAAAATGTACATACAATGACCAAGAGCAATGGGAAAAAGGGTCTCTGAGAACTTAGCCAGTTTGTTAGGATTCAAGGTGAATACACAAAGATGGTGCACCATAATCTTGGTAGAATAGGTTTCAGCAAGTTTATCATTTATGGTATCAACGGTAGGGTAAGTCCAGAGCATAGTCTTAGACTAACCACTGTTATAAGAGGTTTAAGCCAAAATTAAACATATATTGGAATCCAATACTGAAAGAAAGTTTAACCAAAAGCAAGTCTTTATTCTATAGTTTAAAATATGCTATCTATAAAAAACAGAAACATTTAAAAAATGTTACCATGTTTATGGGATAATTTCAAAATCTGAGCAATCATTAAAAACTGATCCAAACTGAGAAAGTACTTGCTCTTATAATGTATTGAGATTTAGACTCTTTGTTGGGATTACACATAGTTCTTACACTTATGATTCTTTTAATCTACATATTCCTCCTTTGGTTGCTGAGGGGGAGTTAGTGATTCCAATCTCATCAAGTCATCTATGAATGATCAGGCTTATCTTAATCATAAAATCATAGAAGACTTGATCACTTGGGAATTAAAAAGATCAGATTGGAAACAAATCACCACAAAACCTATAGATATTAGGTATTTTCATTAACAAAGTTAGTCTTTCTGCGAGCCAATATTTATTATAGTTTATTAACACCTTTGTTTTTAAAGACTCCAATGAAGTAACTGCAGGAAAATACCTAGTATTTTGAAGTGTAATTAAAAACTTCAGAAGCGGTGCTCAATACAGGGGTTCTCTGAGTTACACACTTGTTAAAACGGTGATCTCTACGATGAAAACCCATTTTCACCCAAGGTCTCAGGACCATGAAAAGGGTAGGGCTTTATTCTGGGTTCGCTCCACTAGGACCAAAAATTCAAGTACGCTGTCTATGTTAGAGTTCTGAGCTAATTTAAAACTTAAACTATCCCAACTTAAGCCATTACAACTTTTACAAATTCAGCCTGAAGCTTTGAGAGAAACCATCCAGCAACTACTCAATGGAATAATTTTTCCTAGAATCCGTTATACTTGGTCCAAAGCCTGTTCTGTACCCTCTACAATTAGTTTTTGTATCAAACATCTTAATTACCCAGGATTAGTTCTGGGATATATTTGCGCCAATTTGTGCACCCCACTTTATATCATTTACTACAAGTATAGAGAATGTATCAAGAGGGGATATTCAACTTATTAGAAGGACTTCAATCTTTCTACAATTATGCTCTAAGTTCTTCATTTCTGCCTCTGAGTTTAGTTGGGATAATTGTGATGCACTTATTAAAAACTGAAATCATCTTAATGACATGCATCAATAAATCGCTCAACTTGATCATGTAATATCTAGCTTCATCAATACTCAGTTGGTGGAAAAATTTGTGGAAACTTACTTTGAGTGGATAAATAACCTTACCTGCCTCTCCAGTCAACTTTCAGTTGGTGGAAAAGGAAAATTAAAAATCATCTATTTCAATTGGAGCAACTAAACTCCGTTCTAAAAATATAAGTCAGCAAGATTGAGGAAACCCCTGGGATTATGGGTCCACCCAGTGTTCAAAATCCTCCCAGTTCAGTGGGTCCCCCAAGACCTAATGGTTCCAATGGACCTAGAGGGCCAGCCGGACCTTCTGTATTAGCTGGACCACTTGGCTCATGTGGACCCCCTGGTCTGGCAGGGCCGTCTGGACCTCCCAGACCCCCTGGTCCCATTTGGTCTCGCATGTCTCCAAGACCCCTTCAATCCTCCCACACCGTAGATTCTGATTGTACCTCTGAGTCAAATCCTAGCTTGCTCTCTGATATGATTTAATGGTTGTAAATGCAATTTTATAAAGTAGCCAGAGTGTGTAACTTGACTCCAGATGGGACATTTATTAACCCTCTCTTATCGCCTCATTCTCTATCCAATAAGTTGAATAACCTGGGAAAATATTCTAAAGACACTGATACCTTGCTACAGGTGTGTGAATCCTTGGGGAATATGACCCCCCCAAAAAAGTTATTCCTTGGAACTTATAAACTATGCGCAACAGGAGCAAATTGTTGAATTAACCCAAAGATTCAGATGATAAAGTTGGCCATTCTGAGAAAAATATCAGATTAACAAACTTCACATTAATATTGTTGACCTACACCTGCGATAATCCTCCTCAAGCCTCAAACTCTAAATCTTATGTTTCTACCCAACTGGAGAATCCTGTGATTCATGTATTATCAGAATATGCCCTATGAGTTTTAAACTGGTGTTAAAGGATAAGTATACCCCTGGTTAATGGAGCATCATTTCTTTCCTTACTTATATGAAAATACTCTTAGTGAGGCAACGGACCTTTAAGAGATGAATTATTTGCCTACCTGTCTTATCCATTTAGCACAGGATATCATGACTTCTCATCTGACGACTTGTACTACTTTGTCCTGAGCCAAAGAGGCTTTAATAAAGAAATTTTGGGAGTGAACAAAGTTCATCATCTCAAAAAAACGCCTTTTTATGGGGATACAGCCTTAAGAACGAAATATTAAATACTTTGCAAATTGATTTTATCAGAAGGCTCAGAATTTGGTAGCTCATGGCCAGTCAAATCTTGACAATGCCTCTACAGCCGTTATGTCTGATTTTCTTAGGGTCTCAGTTGCAAGTATATCTTATCATTGTGAAAAAGAACTTCTGAAGTAGACTTAATACTGAGGAAGCCTTGTTGAAATTACCACCTCTTTATCTGAAAGAGCTCATACCTATGAAGCGCCAAAGTCTTCTCATCCTAAGGTTTATGCTGTGTCAGAAAATGCTTGGGCTAGTCCAATGCAACTATTGGCACCAGTACTTCCATACAGGATAACTCCGTTTTAAGAAAGAGATGATGAAAATAAAAAGAAGATAAACTTACAAAAATTTATCATCATGATAATGATTCAGATGTGACTTAAGATGTTCAGGTCCTGATGATTTTAATAATAATAAACATTCTTCTTATGCTTTGCCCTCCTTGTTGGTCCTACCTTCTCATTTTGGGAGTGTGATTACTCATATCAAGCTCCAAGTAAGCCACGATGAAGCTATAGCTATTATTGACACTGGATCTCCAGTGAATGTAGTCTTCTATAAAATGGTAAAGAAAATCAAACTTATGCCGGATATTTCCTTTTTTAAGGAGTATGGTACTTCAGGAACCCAGAGCATGCATTCAATTGGAGCTTTTTTATCTCTTCCTTTGAAAATTAGGACGTTGTTTTTTACGGTATGTTGTAAAATTGGCAGTATATAAAGGATACACCGATGGGTTTTAGCATAGGGTTAAACCCACTGAGCAGGTAGGATCAACGATGTGAGGATCATTGTCCTGAAAATAAAATAATGGACTTATAAAATAAATATGGAGCACTTGCTCCCACAACTTTTCTTATAAATTTTTTATTACAACTATTCCCGCTGTTCCACTAACTTCCACTATAAAAAACCTAACCTCCCTCAATCATCTCATCCTGCTTATATCATAACAATTTTGGATGATATTACTTATATGGCTTAGTAACTCAATTCTCCATATCTCATTGGTTACATCAATTCTTCATTTGTTAATCTCATGATACAGAGTTTGAGGCGTTTACCAACAATCCAATATCGCCTAATTTTAAGGGGCTCAAAATACCATTAATCATATCAATCTCAGCGGATTTGCCCATCTCGCCCTCACAACCTAGGGCTATTCGTCCAGTCATATTTGAATCACAACATTACCCCCTCCTTGACTGGACGATAAGGTTCCTATTGCTTATATGCCCAGAGGAACTTCGCAAGCAATCAGTTGATGATCCAACCGCTAGCGGGGTCCTTGATAGTATATACATCCATGCCTTTCTTCTCAATGACTTTGAATGGTCCAATCCAGATATTGGCCAGCTTGTGTTTTTAGCCAAACCCATGTTGATCATGGAATAAGACCATGTCTCCATCCTTGAACTGTGCTAGGGCACTCCACAATACATGATCAGCAGCCTGGCTTTTGATTCTCTTAGCTAAGCTGAATGAGTATGCTTCAGTTTGCAATTTGATCAGCATATTTGTTATAATGATCAAATAGCGTTGCAGATTCATTCTGCTAGTATCCTCTACACAGGCATATAGGAGAGAGGGTAGAGCGGGGTGCCGTCCATAAAGCAATTGGAATGGGCTTTTCCCCGTGGCTGAATAGTAGCTAATGTTGTAGGCAAACACCGCGGTAGAAAGGAGAGTACTCCAATCAGAGGGCCTGTCCATGGCCAACTTCTGGAGGATGTTCACCAGAGTCTCAATAGCCTGTTCAACCATTATATTGGACTCAGGGTGATACGGAGTTGTTAGAACCCCACGGATGGTCATCAGCTCATTTAGCTTAGGTAGAATGTGTGAAGTGAGGTTTGTCCCATTGTCAGTAAGGATGAATTGGGGACAACCGTGTCACTAAATTATACACTCCTTAACAAACTTGGTCGCCATTAGTGCCCCCAATCTCTTATTGGTCATGCCTCAACCCACCTGGTCAAGTGGTCAATTGCTACCAAGATGTATTTGCACCAGTTTGCCTCTATTGGCAAGGGACCCACCACATCAATCGAAATGGTGTGCCAGGTGAAGTGTGGCTTCACTGAATTGGTATGAAGTCTTCTGGCGGAACATTTTTTACACTTGGCATTGGTGACAGGAGGAGATAGTATCAAGAATATTGAAGTTTATGCTTTCCCAGTAATACTGAGGCCACAATAATTTCATGGTTTTACAGACTCCACCATGTCTAACTTCTTAGTATGCACTCATAATCTTAGTTGAGTGGGCGGAAAGTCTTGGGATATTCATAGTAGTGTCCCCTATAGGATTATATAATTCCCCATTTTTCTGAAACGTATTGGCCCTTATTCCATCCAATACCTTGATGACTGGGGGCAGTTCATCATCATACTTGCCACTAAGCATCTTTCTCAAACAGGATATCACTCAGATCTGCAGTAACTACAATTGTAGGTAATCTTGATAAACAATTGGCATTCTGGTTTTTTGCTCCAGGTTGGTGAGGAATTTCAAAATCGTATGCCTGCAATTTAAGAGCCTATCAGGATAGACACCCTTCCGGTTCTTTCAGATTTTGTAACCAGCATAGCGAGGCATGATCTATTACAACTTTGAATTTCACCCCATGCAAATACACCTGAAATTGCTTATAGGCGTAGATTACCACCAAGCACTCCCTTTCTGTCATGGTGTAATTGCGTTCATGGCTGTTTAAACTATGACTACAAATCGCTACAGGGTGCTCTTCTCCTTTCTCATCCTTTTGGGTTAGGACTGCCCCTACAGCAGAAAGGGATGCATCCTTCTGAACAATAAAGTATTTTCCAAAATTGGGATAGCGTAGCACCGGCGCACTGGTTAATGACGTTCAAAGCATATCAAAAGCGCGTTGCTAACATTCAGCAAATTCTTACCTAGTGTTCTTTCTTAATTACTTAAAAAGTGGGCCCCTGATACAGCTGAAGTTAGGATGAAGCGCCGGTAATATCTGACCATTCCCAAAAAGACCCGTATATCCACTTACTGGTGAGTGGATTCATTTTTTGAATAGCTTCCACTTTGGCTGGTTGAGGTCTCAGCCCTGTGGCATCAGCCACAAACCCCAGGTACTCCAGCTGATCCTTAAAGAAGTGGCATTTCCGGGGTTTAAGCTTGATGTTTGCCTCAGCAAGCAGGCAGAATACAGCTACTAAATGGTTGAGGTGTTTGAAGAAGGTTTGGGAGAAAACATTAATGTCATCAAGGTATACAAGGATACACGACATTTTTAGGTCCCCTAGAATAGTATCCATGGCTCGTTGAATTGTAGCTGGGGCATTATACAACCCTTGTGGCATCCAAGTTGGTTGGAAAAGACCTTTAGATGTGATTACCATGCACTTCTCCTGCTCTGCCAGTGGCAACTCGATTTGCCAATAACCCAAGATCAGGTCCATAACTGAGAAGAAACGAGCTCCCCTGGCCAATCTAAAGCGTTGTCAATCCGGGGTAAGGGATATGAGTCAGCTTTAGTGATACTGTTGAGCTTTCAGTAGTCAATTACTACACAGTTGGTGCCATCCTTCCTTTTAACAATTAGAACAGGTGAATCCCATGGACTCTTTGATGGTTCAAGCATCCCTTGCGCTAATAGCTTGTCAATTTCCTCAGTTACTACTTCTTCTGCCATCCTTGATTGGTGAATCAGCCTTGAACTGATGGTTGGATGATCTCCAGTGTCCAGCCTATGAACCACCCCCCGCGCATCCTAAATCATGGTCATCAATAGCAAAAATCTCTATATTTTTGAAATAAAGCAATTGCCCTATCCTTCTGTGGTTCTGACAGCCCCATTAATTCATCACGCGATACAACTGCCATTACACTGTGCTGTGGTTTGAAAGGCAGACCAAATTCCACCAGTGACCCAAATTCATGAACTTAAAGAACCTCCCTTGATGGGGATTAAGTGTAACTATACCACTATTTGGTGACAGCGGATATGCAGTGGTACCATTTGTAGATTTACAAGCAAAACTTTGTTCTCCCCTTTCCCTGGTAAAATAATGCCTGAGGCCACGTGGGGCTCAAACCGTGATTGCTGATATGGCCCAATAACCTCCCCATAGAGGCCGTCTGGAATTTCAATCACTAAATCAATGCTCAATATAATCTGATGCCCAGATGGAATGGATATAGGTCTGGCAGCTCTAAGTGGCAGCCCTTGATATTCATATATATGTTGAGGGAGTGCCCGGGTTTTGCCCTTTAACTGATGGTAGTGTACTGGAATTACTCCTTTGCTATATGCTAGATTAATATTCCCCATATGCACCAGATCATTCGGTATTTCATTAGAGGTGAAGTGGACTGGGATTCTTTGACCCACTATTTCAAAATCTCATTTGTCATATCAATAACAGCCCCATAATGCCGCAAGAAGGCAGTTCCAATTAACAGATCATAATTGCTATTTGGTAACACTATAGCTGGAGCTACCATGACAATAGAACCAAACCTCAGTGGAAGCGCACTGTATGCTCCCTCAGAGACCGTATTCTCCACTCCAGCAGTGCTATATACCATCCGGTGTTCCACAACTGGTTTTTTTGCCATCTTGGCCACCAATTTGGTGGAGACTATATTGACAGGGCACTGGTATCTATGGTGGCACAGACTTGGGTCTTAGCTATAACCAGATCACAGTAAGTACATTCAGAGTAAGACACATCTCAACTGTTTATAACATGTACATCTAATAAATCACTGTTTCCAAGGAAACACGCAATCCCTTTACCAATTCTGGGGTATTGGTTTATAATAGTTTTGACTGGAAGAGCGGCGCTTACTGCTTGCAAAAAAGGTGCATCTGAGGAGGGGTCTAACTTTTCAGGGAAATTTGGTTGAACATTTGGCATGCATATGGCTCAACCTGCATCAAAGACCCCTCTTCTGTCCATAGCTGCAGACTGCACTCGTGTCAAAACATTCACCCCCTAAACGGCTGCTGATACAATACTGACTCATGGTGCAAGGGAACTTCCACTGAATAATCTAATTTGAGTTCAGGTGAGATGTCTCGGTCTGGTATAGCAGAGATAAAGAGTGCCTTCTCTACTCCGCTCTGACTTTTCCCTGGCCATACTGTTCCAGCTGTACACAAAAGACCAGTTGATTAGGGCACCATCATTCCAGATGACCCTTATGACTGCATTTAAAACAGCTAACCCCATAGGGCTCACGTCCATGATTAATGCGATACAAACCATGATGAGAGTTAAACTGGTAGTTATCAGCATAAATAGGTCTAGGGCAATAGTTGGACCAGGGACGATAAGCAGGAATGGGTCAGATGTTTAACTGCTGATGATAACCTGAAGAATTCTGTATCAGACTGCCAGTGTTCCATAAATATGATGATTCAGCAGTTGCAGCAGAAGGACTCCACATGGCATTAAGTAGAGGGAGGTTGGCTGATATATGGTGTATAACTGAACCAGTTTAAGCAAAGGTACATCTTCATCCAACAGAGTGGCCATAAAATTGTGTAACTCATGGTTTTCTTCACAGCAGAAGTCATCGCAATACACACTTCTGCTTCAATTAAAACTCCAGCCCCAATTAGCACATGAGCCTCCGCCATAAATCACTCAGCAAATGTGGTAAGGGTTTCATTCCGCTGAAACTTAATGGTTAAAAATTCAGTCTTCTGCTGCGACATCTTTGCAGTTTTACTGAACAACTGCAGCACTGTATCTTTTTTTTCTTGGTATATAAGGGAGCTGCTTGGAAGATAACAGACGACTTGATCAGAACTTCTGACATCCAAGGAAGAAATCAACAGTTTTGCTCTTCATTTATTTGAGACTCCTTCAGTTGCAACCTCAAATTGCTTAAAGTACCTATAAATATTCCCTTCGCGATCAAATGGGGGCATCTTATTGCAGTAGACTTCCTGGAGCAGCCCATCTTGTTTTTTAAGCACAGCATCCAACGCCAGTTTTAGCTCCACATAGGTAACTTGAGGAACATAGCTAGCAACTGAGTTATTATCATATTATAATTGATCAATGGGCCCCCTGTAGTGAGCACCACTGTTGTAAAATTGGCAGTATATGAAAGATACACCGATGGGTTTTGGAACAGGGTTTGACCCACTGAGCAGCTAGGATCAATGATGTGAGGATCGTTGTCCTGAAAATAAAATAATAGACTTATAAAATAAAAATGGAGCACTTGCTCCCACAACTCTTCTTTATTAATATTTTATTACAGCTGATTCCCGCTGTTCTGCTAACTTCCATTAAAAAAACCTAACCTACCTCAATCATCTCATCCTGCTTATATCGTAACAATTTTGGATGATATTACTTATATGGCTTAGTAACTCAATTCGCCATATCTCATTATTTACATCAATTCTTCATTTGTTAATCTCATGACGCCCAATTTGAGGCGATTTACCAACAATCCAATATCGCCTAATTTGAGGCGCTCAAGATACCATTAATCAGATCAATCTCGGCGGATTCATCCATCCCGCCCTCACAACCTAGGGCTTATTGTCCAGTCATATCGGAATCATGACACAGTACCTGATATTATTTTGTATAATCTAAGTATGACCTACTTTTTGGTGACCCAGTTTTCAGGAATTTAACGGGATTACCATATAATCCAATTCAATTTTATCTCTTTTGGTATTGTGTCCCCTTACTTTTATTTAAACGTGCTCAATTCAACATACCAAGTGCCATGTTTTCTGTTAGAAGGGTCAAAAAGGCCTTATTCTATTTAATACCATATGGAAGGACCTCGGACTACTCTTTCATGCAATACAGCTGACATTAAAGAAGGTGTGCCCATTTTACCCTTAATATCAATTTTACTCCTCCAAAATCCCAAGTTCTTATTGACATCTTTTTACATTTTCTATTTTAAGGGTCATCTATTACAAATTTGGGGTGTTCCAAACCCCTCTTTTAATAATATTTTACTGTGTCCAGGATCATTAAACTATTCTTATGTGGTGACGCTACCCATCCTATTAGAAAATCATATGAATAAGCCACAAACGGTGGATTGAAATTACCATATAGCTTATGTTAAGCTGCTACCCCTATTTGGGTCTATGATGTTAAAACTTACGGAAGTTTACAAGAATTTGAATTGGAGCTAATAATGAGATATAACTGTGGGTCCCGCAATTGGGAAGCAACTTATTAAATAACAAGAAAAATTGACCACCGATTACTTGAGGAGTATTATGATAGTTTTGCAAAGCAAAATTATGATTTTGGTAAGATGAGTGGGGTAAAACATACCGTTGATACTGTGAAACAATCTTCTTATTTGTGCTAAACCTTATCATAAATATTGGATTTATTCAAGGTACGCCGACCAGGGGACGGACAGTACCAATCTCATCACTCAAAACGGCAAAACAAACTACTAACCAGGTGGGAAGCAGAAACTGCTTAACTCACCATGGCAGAGGGTGAGGAGGGGTCGGGGGATTGGTTTTCAGAAAGACCCTCCTCGATCAAGGGGTGTTGGTTACAGTACCATATCAGAGCAGAGAGCCAGGGCGTTGGGGCATCTGCATAGTGGGGGCTGAGGTCAGCGTAGTAGGAGTTTCCACTTATGCATCAAGATAATGATGGGAAAGTGTTTCAACAAAAGCTGCGAGGAGAACTTCATCTTCTTTGCAGGCTTCAGGAAGTTGGGTAAAAGGGAGATACTGTGGCGGGTGATTTTGGCTGAGGGGTTGAATGAAGCAAGCGTTGAGACATTCATAACAGCGATTTCAGCATCATCAAATAGTTTTGAGATGTCACTGCAGGGAGATTCAGGGAAGTTGGGGGGGGGGAAGAAGATGGTGGGCAGGCCATGCTGGAGCTGAGCCACTGACTGGGCCACCGCGGTGCGTAGTTTTGGGCAATGAGGAGAGGCCACCGAAGCTAAGGCGAGCTGGTGGTCACTTTGGAAGGGGGCTGTATTGGGTAGAGGAGCAAAATGGCGAGGGGTAGGGGTTTCATCAAAGTCAGGAAGGAAAATTCTGCCTAACCATAATCGCCATGGCAGAGAGGTTGACCTGTATGCTTACTAATGAGGATATTACCTGATTCGTCAGTTTCAGCCAATAGATCCCATGGATTTTGGTTCACTGGATTAGTGGCGTTTAAATTTGAGTGGGTAGGATTGGGCGAATGGGCAGCTGCTTGGGTGCAAATGTTGGTCCAAGCATTGCTCTGATTGGCTGGCGTAGATTTAGTTGGGAGAGTGAGGATGGAGGTTTTGGGTGGGGCTGATTTTCCATGTGGGCCCAATGAACGAGATTGGAGGGTGGGAGGGGGCAGCAAAGCGCCCCATACTGAACCTCCAGAGGGGGCTCAGAAGCTGCATCAGCGGATTTGGCCTTAGGGCATGCTCTTTTTGCATGGTTAAGGCCAAAGCAGAAGGAACATATCTGCCTACCATTATCGATCTGAGGCCAAAAGAAATGATCAGGCGCTGCAGCCACACTAGCGCGGGGTGGGATTTGTTGGGCTATGGTAGGGTGGTGTGGTATGATGGCGGCTGTTGCACGAGGAGCAGCAAGGCGTTCTGCACCAGATGGAATGGCAAAGATGAGGTTGGGCTGAGTGCCATAAGCCATGAGCCCCGCGACCAACTGGTCATACAAAACCTGGGGTGGAAGGTGGGATGGGAGATTTGCAAAGGATACCACTAGCGTGGTGTCTGAAGGGAGGCGAGTACGGGTTGTGGGAATGGGGTTTTTTTATAAATTAGAGGAGTTTGTGCTGCCGCTTCAGCATCCTCCTCATATTGGAACCCAACGTCAAAGTAGCCCTTAAAAGGGCGGAAGTCTATAAAGCCAGCTGGCGCAAAGGCTGTAGTGGCTAGGTCAATAATTGCCTTATCAACATATGGGAACAAACGCCTATAGTCCACTCTGAGGCAATAGCGAATAGCAGAGCGAGGGAGGGCGAGAGGATGGGGCGAGAAGGGTGGACGCGCGCCAGGTGGAGCGCTAAGTCCCGTGGGGGGACAAAACGGTTGGAAGCAGTGGGCGGGATGTTTGAACCCGTCCAAACGCGCTTGCCTGCAGGGCGGAAAACGCTAGGTGGGGGTGCACTGCTGCCCCACAGTGGGGTGGCAGGCGGCAGAGCCAAGGACATCAAAGAATAGGTTTGGGCAGATGGCTGTGGATAAATAAACTTAGATTTAAAATCGCTCAAAAGTGAATTTGAGCGGTTAAAGAGAGTTACCTTATCATAAATATTAAATTGAGGAAGTTAAAGTACTAAGGGGTTACACAAACATTTGAAGACAGACTGTTAAAACCTTCCAATAGACCTTGAACATCCCCTTTAATTCTGGTAAAAAAGAAAGATGACTCTTAAGGTGGCCATTAATTACTGAAGGCTGAATGCAGTAACCTGTCAGGACAGCTATCCTCTATCAAGGATTGATGATTCTCTCAAGTTTCTTGCTGGCTCAACTTACTTCTCAGCTATGGATTTAGCCAATGGTTACTGGCAGATTGAGTTAGCTCCAGAAGATCGTGCCAAAAGTGCTTTAATTTCTAGTGAGGGCCTATATGAACTGACTCATAAGCTCCAAGGGTTAAGCAACGTTCCTGCTACTTTTCAGAGAGCTATGGATATGATTTTGAGATTTAAAGTTGACTTGCCTCTTGGTGTACTAGAAAATATTAAGTTGCTTCTAAAAACTTTCAATACCATAATACACTTATGAGAGGTTCTAAGTGGGTTTGGAGATCCTCTCTAAAGCCTAAGACTTCCAAATGTTTGTTTTTTCGAGAGGAAATGAACTTTATAGGTCATTAAGTATCTTCCAAGGGTATATAACCTCTTTCAAAAAAATAAAGGACATTAATAAAAAAGAACCCTCCTGCCACTGCGTTATATTCAGGTCTTCTTAGGTAGGTCAGATATTATTCACAGTTTATACCTTAGTTCTCCAATCTGACTGAGCCTTATTTTCATTTATTGCAAAAAGGAGTATCTTTCAAATGGAGCTCCGTACAGAAAATTCTTAAATTCTCTCAGAAAGGTTAACCAAAGCGCCTGTTTTAATTCACCCACAATTTGAGAAGCCTTTTATTTTGCATACCAATGCCAGTGATGTAGCTATTTGAGCTATACTATCTCAATATGATGAGTACCAAGTTGACCATCCAGTGTCTCATATATATAAAAACTTGTCTAAGTCTAAGTGAAATTACAATGTAATGGAACGCAAATGTCTGGCTGTAATTATGGCAATTATGCGTTTTTGACCTTTTCTTTATGGCAATCATTTTTCTGTTATTAACGACCATTATTCCCTGAGGTGGTTGCAGAATTTGGAAAGTCTTGATGGAAGGCTAGCTCATTGAGCCTTGCGGTTGCAAAATTACTGAATTTTCTATTGTTTATTGAATAGGCTCCAAACATAAAAAAGTCAACGTGTTATCCAAATTAACTGTGTTAAACTTGTACCCCAAGAAAGAGGAAAGATTGTGTGATTTAATTGGGCGGCCTGAACTATGGAATAAAGAGTCTGAAGAAGATCAAAACTTTCTCAAGGTCATTACTAAAAACACCATCATACATTATGGGTCTCTATAAAAAGTAGACTCCAAATGGTTACCTTTTCTATATCCTAAAACCCAAATTAACGCGATTATGGAGAGCATAACCAACTTGATCACAGGGTTCTAAAAAGACCAACGTGTGGGTAAAAGATTGATACCCCAGGAAAACATGATTTTTGCCTGAAAAGAGACTATCAATGCTTTCTTCATTTGTAAGAGTTATAGTGCCTCCAACCCTGTCTACCAATATCAATTAATCTCACCTAATAAAGCGTTTGAAGTACCTAATACTGATGTTGTAGAAATTTTTCACTGAGGCTTGCATGAACATCAAATTATTACTATAGACTGTCAATCATTTATATAAATTGGTTTAGGCAATATCAATTGCTACTACCTCTTCTAAGGCCACTGCCTTATTTCTCTATCTCCAAATCATTACTCAGCATGGGTGTCCTAATGTCCTTATGTCTGACAATGGGACAAAATTTATTTCCTAACTTTTACAAGAGTTATTACAATTATTTAAAATAGCCATAAGTTTGTTGTTCCTTATCATTTTTCAATGAATGGAGTCATTAAGTGAGTCAATGGAACTTAATAGCCATCCTAAGAAAAATGGCTTCCAAGATCTGTCACAATGGAATTTTTTTACCTAGTGCTCTGCTAACATACCAGATCAGTTACCATCAAATTACAAATTAATGTCGCCATTTAAGTGTATTTATGGGTGAGATCCTTCTGTTTCATTGAGTGTCCAGGCTAGTCTTGATGAAGGTGTTCCTGAAAATGCTTAAGTTACTCAAATTTTGGCCGGCGAATTAATTTGCCTAAAAACTCAAGTGATGGAGTTGATTGAGTCTACCACTAAAAAGGAAACTCTTAGAAGTAACCATCATAAACCAGCCTTGCCTAAATATTAGATTAAAACTAAGTTATGTACTATCACTCTCTCCATGGCGGACAAATGGAGAAATTATTATTTTTTGGTCTGGACCTTAAAGAGTTAAATTCCAAAGAAAACTTGCATACTTTAATGTACTTGTTGATATGGCTATAGTTATGAATCATGTACATCCCAGATCTTTGCTTACTCATCCTCCTCCATGACCAAACCTTGAGGGGCTAGTGTAAGGAATTCGCCTAGTTCCTATATCTCTTATTCTTTTACTCTGAGTATTTGTCTACTGTTTGCCAAGGGAAAAACTGTGATTTTAATCTCATCAGGTCATCTATGAATGATCTGGATTATCTCAATCATGAAATTATAGAAGATTCGATATCTCAGAGATTTAAAAAGTCATATTGGAAATGAACCACACAATGCCTATAAATCTCAATACTTTTCATTAATAAAGTTAATTTTCTGCGAGCCAATATTTATTATAGCTTTATTAAACTCATTTTTTGTTTTTTGGAGACTCCACTGAAGTAACCATGAGAAAATACCAGGCAATTTTGAAGTGTAATTAAAAACTTTAAAACTCATCAATGCTCAAACAATTTCTATCTGTGCTTTTACAAATTCTTAGGAAATCTTATCAAAATTTACCGTTTCATCATAACATCATTATTAACAAGTAGGGCTAGAAGCCAATTCCTGTAATGATCATGAAGAGATCACTGGTATATATCAAGGGTTATAGCCATAATGTCTAATGATTCAGTGACTTAATTTTAAAGGGGCGGTCAACACTAATCAAAGCTCCAATAGGTGTGACATTACCCTCCACTCTTGGTTGAGGTTCCACTAAACCAGAAAGGGACATTGGCTAAGGCAAATTTCTTGTGGGGACTAGATGAAAAACTTCATGACTGCCAATGAGGCTTGGGAGGCAGGAACTACATTGTCAGTGAACCTTTCATGGAATTTACAAATCAGCTCTTGGATTTGAAGCATTCTCTTTGGGACACTCAGCTGTTCTCAGCTTCATTTTAGCCCTTCTAGGACACTAAATACTGGAGGCCACGTCAAGGTAAACAGGAGATAAGGATAGCATCAACTATTTTACAGCTCATCATCTACAATAACTGGCTATATATCAGAGGCTTAGGGGACATTAAATGGTGTAAGAAGACACTCATGGAGGATGATAAACACTTTTATGGAATGTTAGGTCCAATTAAGAAGCTGAATGTCCAACCTTACATTTGATTAGAAAGAACCAACGTACTTGGGCCCTAATTTTGACATGAAATTTCATAGTGCAGGCTCTTGGCATTAACTATATCAGTCGCCTGGCCTATACTCAGGCCCCTCATGGAGCTGTAGCCAGCGTTTTCCTTATAGACTCCCACAAAGTAAAATATAAACTCCCACCTGATGTATGTCTCTTAGCTCTTTGAAGCGCTCATTTACGGTTACAACTGTTGACCCTAGTCGTACAATTAAGCTAAATCCTGAAATGTAGTCATAGTTTTCAAAAAGGATGAAGTTCTTGTAAAATTATGGATCAGGTTCCATAGAAAAGTTTGCCAATGAAAGGTGAGATACCCAGAAGTACTTTTTTTCATTAAAGTAGCTACATATGAACTTCTTTAAATTTTGGTTCACCCTTTCTGCATGCCCATTTGACTGAAAGTGAAATGATGCGAAGCAGCAGGGGCAGATAAAAATATGGACAACGAAGATTCCCAGAACTGGGATGTAAATTGAGGGCCTCATTCACTGATGATCTCTTTTGGGATGCCATGTAGGAAAAGGATGTTATCAACAAAAATCAGGAAAGTTTAGGCAATGTGATGTTGGTGCTACAGGGAATAAAGTGAGCCGTCTTGGTGAAGAAGTCCACCACTACCATCACCACGTCATAACCCTGAGATAAAGGGAGTTTGCAATATAATCTACAGATACCAATGTACAGGGACCAACAACATCTTGGAGGGGTATCAGAAGGCCAGCGGCTTTTCAACAGCTGGGCTTTAGCCAATTACATATTAGGCAAGATTTTGTGAATTTGGCAACATTATTAGTAAGGCCTTTCCAATTGTAGGCATGTCATACCAACTAGATCATTGTATTTTTTTCCAGGATGGCCTGCGGTAGGGGGGTCATGGGCCTTGTGTATCGCCTCTTCTCTCAGTACTATAGGTGGGACCCACCATTTACCCTAGTGGAGTATTCCTCATCAAACAGCTGGTAGTCCTTATGTCGGAATTTTCCTCAACTTGAGTAAAACCTTAACTTCAGGTATCTGATTACTTTATTATTTTGACAACCTTATATTTCCATATAATCAATAGTTTATTTTTTAGCACTAGTAGAACCAAACCCAGAAGTGGGAGCCCTACACGAATCTTTATTTTCAACAAGGCAAAACAAAGGGACTATTGTAAGTGAAAAACCTAACATGGCTCTTTTGGCTAATAGCCTAAGACGGTATATCAGATGGGGAAAAGGGGAAGAGGAGATCATCATCCAGTGTATATTGAAGGACATGCAACATCACTTACATAATTGGAGTTGAGGCGTCAGATGCATGGGGTTGAAGGTTGTCAAGATGAGGGTTCCTCTCATTGATGAGGTCAGCATTATGCATAGCCTCAAGATACTGGGCAAGGCGAAATTTGGCAAGCCTAAAAAACTCCAACACGCACAAAAAGCTTCTGATTTATTGATGGGTTAGGGGTAACTCAAGTAAACAGTGGCATTTTCGCTGCATCCATGCATGCATGGCCTAACCCAAGTGTTATCTCTTCAATTGGCGCCTGGACACCATCAGTGAAATTAGGTGGGAAGTTCAGGCAAGGAATTTTATTTACAAATCGCTCCATAGCTGTATGGAGGGCTTGGCGGTAAAGAACATTCTCAGGGGCAGCGGCCACCTCAAGTGACATTTTATTTATGGTTGTGTAAGTAGGTTGCCCTTACAAGGGCAAGGTGACAAAAAGTTGAATCAGGTGGATCACAAAAGAATATAGGTCAAAAAGTCGGAATTCCTAGAATATACCACATTGTCATCATTCATCCATTTAAGATTTAAAAAGGGTTTGAAAGAAGTTTTCTTTCCACTTTACATCACTTTTAAGCAATTTTGAAAACCAGTTAATTTTCCACCACCATCTCACTGCATCAATTTACCAATTAATGTCCTCAGATCAACCACCTACTGCCCCAGTGTGAAGCAGCGGGGCTCCACCTTTTAGCATTTACCACTCAGCGAGCAAACACGTGCGTACTGGCTCATCCAGTCCGCCAAACACATCCAGTCGCTAAGTACCTCCAAGAGACAGTACTCCACCTCTTACAAGTCTACCCAACCCACCACCATCCCTTAGCCCTACCTCAATCCATTATGTGCTTTTGCTCTGAGTCAAGTATGGACGTCTCTTCCATATGCTGACAAAGTGATAATCGAGCTAACAACTGCCACCTTTGCACCGGCAGGATTTATAGAAGAGCCCTTATAAGGGCTATTTTGACATAGGCTTTCCCACTGAAGAGGACATGGCCGCTGCAGCAGCTACGCCCTTAAGATAAAAAACACCCCCATTACCACCACTTGAACACTTCTCCCAGATGATACCACACTTGTGACCTTTGAAAACCTCCCCTCACACTTTTCCCCTCAAACACTTTATGAGGAGTTGATTTTGGGGCTGTTCACTTAAGGCAAAAACCCAATCCTTGAATTCATTGTCCCAAGTGGTGCTGAGCGCCTCGCGGCACCTTGAGCAATGACCACCATTACCCCCCACCAGCTAAACATAGCCCAGCACATCCCACCATGTGCTTATACCCCATCCACATCCAACCATTTCTTTTGGTCTCACATTGACAACAGTCACACAATTAGTCCCCTCTGCCATGATTTGGGCCACAAAAACATGTCAATACAATTCAAACCTTGCAAACACTGCCAACTCCACCTATGTGGCCACACTAACGGCCTTTTAGTGGGGACTTTGGATTTCCTCATCCCCCAGGTTGTGTGCTCAATGAATCAGCAGAAAATCGAGCAAATTAAATCCAAGTCAGCCAATTTACACCCATGTCAACCAATCAGGAGCAGGTTTGGACCCATGTTCAATCCAAAAATCTCCCGCCCCTAAATTTACCCAGCCAAAGACACTTATAACTAAATCTTCCTAAGTCAACCAAAATTACTGACCTTATTGAATGAAGTGTCCAAAGTTTGGTGAAATTGTCCCACCTTCAAGTTATCCAATCGATTTAGCACCTTATCTGAATTCAGACTTTGATGCCCAGCCCTTACTTACCAATATGTCCCCAAACCCAATGCTACCCCTTTCCAAAATGACCACCAGCTTGCCAAGGTCACAGTGCCTCACCTAAAAATCGCCATCTTTGTGGAACCATGGCAAAATCAGTCACGTAACTTAAAAAAAGGCTGCACCCCCTTGTTCCACTCCAATTTTCCTCCTACCATGAAAGTGGAGATCCAACGCATCTACAAAACTCACACTACCACTGTCAAACATGTCGCTGAACTGGCAGATTTCTCCCCATCCACACATATCACCAGAGCCAACATTGCAAAATTAGCCCAACTTTCTGACGCCCCATCCAAGGTGAACACCATGTTGCCAAACTCATAGTGGCTTTGATCCAGGCCCAAATAGTTTATCTCAACATCTATCTACTTCACCTAGACCCTCATCACGTGGATGCCCCAACCTCCTTGCTATCAACATTGATCCAATTCTTCAATACTTAATCTGATGGTGATCCACCAGATCCCCCTCCCCCTCCACCACGGTGGGATAAGCAGCTCACCTCTCTTCCACCCGGTAGGTTTTTTTATTTTATTTTTTTTGTTTCCCACTGCTCAAAAAGGGTGGTCAGTTCATGTTTTTTTTTGGTTTAGGTTTGTGTTTCTGTTTTGGTATTGTCTAACCCCTAATAAGCTTGCCTTGGTTAGATAAAAAAGGGTTTGAGAATGGAATACTCAGGCATAAAACACAAGCTGATTGGATTGGTCCAGGAACAGAAGGCCACAAACCTTCAACCAAAGTTGGTTGACTAATGATTGAGCCAGAACAGATCTGAAATTGTTTATTTGGATGATTTTTTATTAGCTGATCCATTGGAAGCTGAGGTTGTGGCTTGTGTGGGAAGGGAAGGAAGAATTAAACCCCACCTAAAAACTAATGAAGTTTCAGCAGTGGGGCTGACGCCAGATGAAGGGGCAGCATAAGCTGCAGCGACAACAGGTAAGGGCACTTGCACTTTGAGTTATCAATTCTGAAGCACAAAGGGCAAATTAATTGCCAAAAATTCAATGTGTGCCCAGAATGGGTGGTTTTAACGGAGCGGAAAACGGTATAGGGAGTAATGGAGAAGTGGGTGTCTTTATGAAACTAAATGGTTGTGAATGCTCAAGATCCCACCAGTTGGCTGGCTCCATTTGTTTTGAAAACTGGAAGATGGGATCTGCGCCATAGGCAAATAGTCTCTCCAGCAGCTCATAACGATGCTTATTAAGGGAGATATAGCTGGCAGCCCAGAAAACTGAACCACTAAAGTGGCTGTAGGAATCCAGCTGGTTGATACTCGCTGGTGCTAATGCCACTGGATCCCACAAAAGAAATAATAATTTCTATAGTTTTTTGTTTAACTGAGGTAAGCTGACCAGGGGACAGACATTACCGAATATATGTGAAACTAAGAGAATAACTAAGAAATATAAAAATTGGGCACCCCAGGGTACTCAAGTTATCCCTTTTGCCAGCGGGACTGCCAGGTATGGGGGGTTGGTGCACTACTCCGAGGGGGTTTCCCCTGCTATGGAGCAGGTGTGAAGGAAAGGGCCTGTGTGGAGGAACCAGAGTGGGAACCATGATTCTATGAGCGATTTTTGTCTTGGTCTCATATATCCATAGAGCCAGGCTTGGAAGTGCTCTAGTAAGTGGACATGTAATCTGTTAATCCCATGAATGGTTGGGACCGTGCCCTTAAACGCATCTAATGCAATTGTATGTATTGTCCACATTGCAATGGGTATTATTAGGGAGCGGAGGGTAGATGGGATTGGTGACTCAATCTGGATCGCAAAGACACTCTTTAATATCGAAAATTCCTGTTCGTTTTGAATCTTGAGCAGGCGTGCGACTTCCTGCCATATAGCTTTTGTTGGGGGGCATGTTTCTAGGCGGTGATGTAGGGATCCCTCCCTCCACATACTGCACATGTTTTGTGGAGGGAGTTGGAGCAGTCCGCCATCCTATAGGTCCTTCTCAAACAGCGCCAGGCGTTTGCTCTTATCCTCGGCTGTAGGAGTGGGTGGTGAGTCATTTTCCACATTGCCTTCTGTGTGGTTAAATCATAGGGAATGTCCAGCATATCTAGGTATTCTATCCTAGCTATGCTTGGGGTTGTTGCGAGCATATCCCTCTGGAGGTGGTTTTCTGGGTTTCTTAATTTGAATTGGGGGCTGGGTCGTCCCCTTCCCTGTATAGTACCCATGTTCTCTATGGTCCATCCCATACGGCGGATAGTTCAGAGGATATGTTTGAGATGAGGGGAGGTTCCATGCGGACCCGTTGCAGTAGGGTGCTTGGCAAGGTATGAAAGTAGTCTGGGTGGACTATGTGGGTTGGTTAATTTGAGCGCTTGTGCAAAGATAGTCCTTGCTGCTCTGGGCCAATGTTGTTGCGGGAGGTCTGGAGCAAAGATTTCCTTTATCCAGGTACCTAGGATGTGATTGGCATGGCTCTCAAAATCTATTAGTCCCATGCCTCCGCTTGAGCGTGGGCCAAATAGTGTTTCCATCCGTATAGGAGGGTGAGAGCCAGGCCACAGCCAGCCCTGGATAAGCGCGCAAATTGAGGTTATAAAGGTAGGTGAGAAGGCTATCGCATGGGCCTGGTACCACAGTATTGGGAGGATGAGCGAATTAGCAACTGTAACTCGTCCTGTTAGTCCTGGGGTTCTTCCCTTGAGGGAGGCGACGCGTTTGGATACCCGTTGTAACAGGTTACTTTCCATTGTCTCATTAGCATATCCCCCTGATTATAGCCAGATTCCAAGGTGTCATACAGGAGTGGTGGTAGGAGGTGTTGCAACGGGTAAAATAATTGGGCTTTTTCTTCGAGTGTTGGTGTGAGGTTCTGATGTTGTGGCCCAATTGTTTGTGTATTTGCCTAAGAGGATGATTTCTGTCTTCCTTTTGTTGAGCGATGCATTGCTCACCTTGGAGTATTCCTCTAGAGTGTGTTCCAGCTGTCAGGCATCTTCATTGTTTGCTATATCTGCTACGCAGTCATCTGAAAAGGCCAGTATCTTGACTGTTGATTGTCCTTGTGCGGTTATCCCCATGAGATGTGAGTCAGTTACTCGGAGGAGCGGGTCAAAGCTGAAATTGTATAGCAGTGGGCTGAGGGGATCCCCTTGTTTGAGCCCTCTGTGTGGTTTGATATTGTTTGTTAGGAATCCAGGGCCGCATACAGCCATGGTTGCAGATTCTGTTAGGAGCATCGCCCATTTTATGAATCTTGGTGGGAGTTTAAAGGCATGTAGACATTCTTTTAGGTATGGCCAGCTAACACGGTCATACGCCTTTTCCTGATCCAAGAAGACCAGGTCACCAGTTGCTTTGGATTGGCAAATGTTTGCAACAGGGTGTATGTAGTTCCAGATTGAACGCCCTGGTATAAACCCAAACTGGTTGGGTGATAGGACGTCAGATGCAATTGCGCCTAATCTAACTGCTAGAATTTTTGTTAGAATTTTTGTGTCAGTGTTGGAGAGTGCAATTGGGCGCCAGTTGGCCAGTTCCAACTTGTCACCCTTTTTATACAAGGTTATAACGTAGGATTCATGTCCTCCTGGTAATAGGAGTGTTTTTAAAAAACTCTGGTTCATTGACGCCAATAGGAGGGGGCAATGCTTAAAAAATATTTTTTGTAAAATTCGTAGGGTATCCCATCAGGCCCTGGGCATTTCCTACGTGGTACACCGCGAATTGTTTCCCAAAGCTCCTCCCATGTGATAAGGGATAGTATATTGTAATTTGGTGGTGTACTTTGTATCTTGGCAGTTTGAATAAATTCTTTAATTTTTTGTGGATCTGTTGGCATATTGCGATATATTTTAGTGTAATAGCGGTGTACTTCCGCCTTGACCTCCTCAGTGTCAGTTGCCACGGTGCCGTTGGTCTTGCGGACCTGTGTGCACATGGTCTGGTTTCTGTGGGAGTGGAATTGGCGGAAAAAGTATGTCAAACAGGTTTCGCCTTCCTTTATGAACTTACCTTTGTTCAATACTTTGATTCTGTGTTGGTGTTCAAAGATGAGATTGTTAAGTCAAGCTGAAATTTCTGCCCATTTGCGTTCCCAATTAGGGCTATATCTAGATCTTGGAGTATTTATTTCCAGGTGGTCTAGTTCTGCCAAGGTACGCTTGATTGTGGCTGTGTCCACGGTGTACTTGCATGATGCAATATGTCAGGTTTTGTTGATTAAATCTTTTTGAAATTTTTCCATGTTCCGATGGGATCTGAAGTGAATGGGGCTGTGAATTCTGGGTTTGTAGCCTTGTTTTCAACCCAGTCAGATATCTCAGGCAATCTTATATTTTCTGGGTGAAGCTTTCTCCAAGGCGACACCTGTGTGTGTGATTGGGATGGCGCTAACTGCAGCATAACTAATCGGTGATCAGAAAAATTGATCTTTTTTGTTGTAAATTTGGAGATTCTTGAGTGGTGGGATTGTGGGATGAAGATGTGGTCAATATGACTCATTGATATGAGCAGTCCCTCACGTATGTTGGGTCTTGTCATATGGGGAAGAATTGGTGAATTGGGGGAAAGAGCATCCTGTATGCCAAGAGATGCCTTCATTGTGCAATATTCAATGTGTCCAGGTGGGTATACCCCTGGAATTAGGCCATTGATCTGTATTGGGGTTATCCCAGTAGTTGAAATCGCCTAACATGATGATATCTGGTGGGAGGATGAGAGTAGAAATTTTTCAAATTTTTTTTTCTCTCAGTTAAAGTGCACGGTGCATAGATACATGCTAACGAAATTATTTCATCTTGGCATGTGATTGTTGCTACCAGGACTCGACCGTGCAAGTGTGATGATGAATTTGTAATTTTAAATTTTTTGTTGTTTTGGACTATCACCCCACAGTGAGACGTCCATACTGATTGTGATGGTGTGACCCTCTGGTCCTATCCCACCGCGGCTCATTTTGGCCATGCTCCGCATCTGTACTCCAACTCTTTCACTGCCATTGTTAGTTCCCTTGATCTTAACCAATAACTCAAGGGAATTGCAGTTTTTTGAATTTGCATCAACTTTTACTGCACAGGTCTCATGTCAATTTGATGCGGGTTGTTGATTGGATTTTATAATTTTGAGGTTCAACTTTGTTGCATTGTGTACCGCATTTTCACCCAACTTGTGGTTGCATTGTTCCTCAGTATGTGCATGACTGATAACGCTTTGTGGCTCAGTCTGGTTACTGTGAAAATTTTGACCTGGGCATATTGTTCTGATTGGTTGGTTCAGTGAATATCTGAAATATCCTCCTAAATTTGTCCGTGGTTAATGGCGGATTCCGCGTGTGCCGCCGCTTTGGCCGCTGCTCTCTTGCAGGCTTTTTGTGCTGCTTTACGCTGTTTACTTGTAACTGGGTCCACAATGGAGTATAGTCCATCTTCACCCCAGCGGAATGGGTGGTGGCCATCAGTCATTTTGGCGAAGTTTTTATTATCTTTGTCCATAGCTTCTCCACAAAAATCATTTTCCATTAAGCCCTCTTTTACAGGGCATGCATGTTCCTTGTGGCCCAGTGAGCCACAGTGGTTGCAAATGGGTGGTGCGCGTTCCGGTGTAAATCAAAATGCAGCTGACTGGCCCCCATCTGCGAAGTGAAATTCTGCTGCACGGGGAATTCTGGATAAATCCTCTTCCACTTCTGGGAAGGGGTTGATTACAGCGATAGCTTTGCACGTGCACAGGTTGGCCATTAAGCAAAATCGCTGTAATTTGAGTTGTTAGATTTCTCTGTAGGCCACAAGACCTTTGCGGAGCTCCTCCTTAATTATTTCATGAGGAAGGTTGGTGGGGAGCGAGTCAAAGGATATGAACAAAGTTTTCGCTTTGTTCCATCTGGTGCGCGCGGTGCACACAATTTTTTTGCCCTCAGGGAGGGCAATTTTCACGCAGATTTTTACTGTGGCATTGGCTTCATTGGCTATTTCAAAACCAATATCAATCCAGCCATGGACCATGTTGTTGGTGGCTACATACACTGCATGAGGGAAAAGTGAGGGCTGTGCCTCACATGTTTTCCCCCACAGGGTCGGTGACTCATCCCCAAGGAAGAGTCTGATCCCATGTTCCACCTTTGACAAAGGTTGGTTGAATTGAATATACATGTATTGCACGTGCTTTACAGTAAATACCATAAACCCAGACGGTGTCTATGTTTGCAATTTTTTACGGCTTGGGTTCCTGGTCCCCCTCCAGGGCGTTTCTTGCCCTTAGTTGCACCTTTAAGTGCACCGCTTGCTGCGACACTCGCCCATGTTGTATTTTTTTTAGTACTAGATGGTCTTAACCCAATCGCCCATGTTGTATTATTTTTGTTATTAAAGTCGCCCATCTTTCATGTGTGTGATTATCCAAATTTTCTGTTTGAATCAGATCATAGTAACTAAAGTGAATGTTATGAGAAAGAAAAGCTAATAGTTTTAATAGTTATAAACTAATAAAAAACTTGGATTATTAGAGTTTTTTATTCATAAAAACGGAAAAAAGGGAAAAACTGATCCCCCTTGAGACTCGACTGTTCAGTATTTAAAGTATTTTGAGGGTCAAGGGAAATTTGAGGATATGTTTGGAATAGTGTAGCTTAGTTCCAAATTAGGTAATATTGGGGAGTAGCTTATGGGAACTTGAGTTATTCACTTTACATTAATGGAACAAAAGAAGGGATTATGATTGGCTAGAACATACCCAAAAGGTAATGATCATATGAACTTCAGCCTAATTTATTCACAAAATTTTCTTCACCTTGGGGACCCTCATCAGCCCTATAAATGGGGTTCCTCGCGCAGGTAGGTTGAAGGACTTGGAAATGAGTGGATGTGTGATTTCCTTTTTGTTGCTCCAAGGTCCATCAGGTGTTCAGGGTAATTCAATTAGTTGGTTTTTTGGTTATTGCTCATAAAGATTGCAAAATGGTGTTTCCCAATTAATGGGGTTCCACTGTGAATTGGCCAGGGTCTTTTGGCTATTTCCATTGATGTTATTTTTAAAATCATTCTTAACAACCTCAGAATATTGCAAATGGCTGACATTTCCCCCTTTTGGATGAATTTGACCAAAAAATTCTTCTTTTTCAGCTGAGAAGGCAAATGTCTGACATCACCCCCCTCAAGATATTTGGAGGGTAGAATAAAGTAGGAGAAAAAGCCATGTACACGGTTGATAGTTATACCTGTAGCAAAAGAGTTGATGGAGTACTCATTTCCTCTTTTGTAAGTGATAGTGAAGATACCCTCCCATGTTGATCCAAGCTTACCGCTTCTAGAGTTGATGCAGTTATGTTAGTATAATACCATATCAGACACTTGGAATGCAGGCAGGAGGGTTTGAAGCTCATTGGCAGCCTGCCCTTCCTTACTCACCTCTTGGCTAAGTTAGTCATAACTCATATTGGAGTTGGATGATAAACTGAGCTAATCTGCGCATGACTTTATTAGGTTCCTCAACTCTAGTGGAAAATACATCTATAACTAACAGAGCAGGTATTCCTGGTTCCCACCCATACAATACATGGAAGGGGGACAATTTAATATTTGATGATAACTGATCTGATAAGCCATAAGGGCACAGGGTAAGAATTGTTCCCAGTGAAGTGGATCAGAAGAGGTCATTTTGCATAAGATATGTACCAATGTTCCATTAGCTCTCTCCACAGTCCCGTTAGTCGACGTATTGTATGGAGCAGAGAAAAGCTGTTGAGCCCCCATGGAGGTGGCCAGGATTTTTACAACTCTGGAGGTGAAGTTTTTTCCATTATCACAGAGTAATACTTGAGGAAAGCCATGTTGAGAGAAAATATAGTGATGTAAGAAGGTGGCTGTGGCCTTAGCCATTTTAGCAGGAAGAGCTACAGCTTCCACCCACTTAGTGAAATGGTCAAAGGCTACCAGGATAAATCTGTTGCCACTAGTAGTCTGAGGGAGGGGACCTATTACATACAGGCTAATGGCGTGGAAAGGTTGTTGTGGTGTAGTTGGCTGATATTGATATCTAGTCTTGAATCTGGATTGTTTTTTGCAAATAAGGCAGGCTTCCAAGACATCAAAAATAGCTTCCATCATTCCATCCAAATAAAATAATCCTTAATACACTCATAAATCTTCTTGGCCCCTCCATGACCTAGAGTAGTGTGGGTTTCTAGGATAGCAGGTACACGTTCCAAAGACTGAAGGTAAGTAAGCCATTTTGTTATCACCTGCATATACAACTTCCCGTTCTTCACTTTGGTGTTATGGGAGTGTCAGGCTAACATTTTCTGTACAGGCTCATCCTCGTCTTCCAAGTCATTAAAGTCACTAAAAGATCATGTAGCCTATCCGCTTCATTATTATCCAAGTGAAGGAATGGTAAACGGGTCAACCCATCAACATTCATGTGACAAGTTCCAGCACGGTGTTCAATCTTCATGTCATAAGGATAAAGCTTTAAAGCCCAGCGAGCTAACCGGCCTTTAGTGTCTTTCATATTCTGTAACCATTTTAGAGATGCGTGGTCAGTAACCACAGTGAAGGTAATTCCATATAGAAAAGGGCGGTAGTGCTTTATAGCTCACAGAACAGCGAGGCACTCTTTCTCTGTTACACTGTAGTTACATTCAGCCTTAGACAGCATCTTACTAAATAGGATACAGTATGATCTACACCATTTTTTAGCACTAGTGATGCCCAACCCAAAAGGGGGAGCTGCCACACATCTTTATTTGCAAATGGGCCAAACAAAGGGATTATCATAAATTAATAAAATCCTAATATGACCCCAGGCTATCAGCCTAGCAAGCCATATCAGATGGCGAGGAAGCTTTGGGGAAGCTTTTGTCTAGCGCTGATTTAGCTGGTGGACCATGGCTGACAACATCGGGGTAGGGGCATCAGTGACATGAGGCATAAGGAGGTATAGTTATGGGGTTTCTTCATTAATGAGGCCAGCGGTGTCCATCGCCTCAACGAATTGAGAAAGTTGATGCTCAGCAAAAGTGATGAGAGTTGGCACACAAGTAAATGACTTGATGCACCATTGGGGTTAGAGATAGTTGGGATCAAAAAGAGAGGTTTTCGCTGCGTCAATGCAAGTGTGGCTTACACCAAAAGTGAGCTCATCAATTCCATATTTAGCATCCTCATCAAAATTGGAAGGGAAATTTGAGATGGGAATACCCTCAACTAGAGGTTCCATCACACCATGGAGATGCAGGCGGAGGAGGGTGTTGGCAAGGGCAGCTGCGGCTTCCACTGCCATGATCTACACCATTTTCATCCAATAGGGCTTAGATGGCCCCAACGGCATAGTTTGATGCATCAGTGAATAAAATGAAGGGTTTATTATAATATGGATGGACTAGGATCAGGTGCTGTTTTAACAGTTGCCTCAGCATCTCTAAAGCAGCCTTCTGTTACTCACCCCACTGAAAAGGAGTGTTCTTGCTCAATAGGCAAACAAGAGGCTCGCTGAGTTGGGCAAACTGATGGATGAACTGATGGTAATATCCCATCATCTCTTGAATACTTAAATATCCTTTAACATTCTAGGGGATGCATTTTTGAGATCGCTTAAACCTTATCTTACATTCGTGAATTCCTTTTTGGGAAATGGAATGGCCAAGGAAATCCAGTTTCTTTTGAAAGAAAGTACACTTTGAGAAACTTTTCTTTCTCGTTGCAAACACTTTTGCAACCTATTCAATTCAAGACTAAATCTAGTTTGATAATCTCACAGAGAAGATTAGTCTGCGCCCATGTCAGGGAGCAGTTGGGAAAGCAAGGCAAGAGGAGCAGGTGGAAGGCTCGCGGCCTCTAACGTTCAAAAATGCCCCAGAGAATCCGGCGGAATAGAAAAAAATCTCAAAAAACTGGCGGTCACAATTTCCCCGGAGATACTCGCGTGGCAAGCATGATGCAACCAGTACATCAACACGCCACACTCCCAGCCACTTTTGTCGGTGGAATTCAGAGTCCATGTGTATCTGGACATCCAAAAAATGGTTTTATGGGAAAAAATTTTGTGAAGATGTACACAAAATTTTCCCAACCGCGGTGTACGTTGCACTTCACTCCAAAATTGCGTGGTTGGCTGGACCTAGGTTTCAAAAGCAAAATAGCAGCAGATGAGGCTGCAGTGGTGTGCATAGTGGTCAACCTCCCCAAAGGGCAATGGGTCATCGAAACCAAATGCACCAGATGGAAAAATCAAACCAAATTTTCCTCACATTTGACTTTTTGCCTACTACGGTAAAACGTGACATTTTGGAGCAACACCTGAAAGATGGTCTCGCCATATATGGTGAAATATAATCTTTCGAAATGCAACATTTCACGCTGATGCCACACCTGTGCACCAGCAAAGCCATCGCAGTTCTGACCCCAACTGAGGAGATTGCAAAGGACCTAACCCAGATCCTGCACTCCACCTTTATTGACATCGCAGGGCATACCACCCACCCATTCCAGGTAACCGTGGACAGCGCGCCCCCCATTTGCACCCACTGTGACACATTTGGCCATAAGGCGCATGCATGCCCCATCAGGGAGGGCGTCACATTTCAAGAGCACCCCTTGGCGGCCATGGCCAGCGGAGAGGTGCACTACAAACCAACTGCAAGCACCAAGGAGGCTTTCCCATGGGGAGCACAAGGCTGCTACCTATTGGTAAAGCCCATCTCCCCGCAGGAGCAGAAGAAGGCCAAGCAGGCCCTTAGGGCTGCAGCCAAGGAAGCGACCAAGGCCACCACCACCATCCCACACTCACAACGCCAGGAGGACATGGAGGCCTTCACGGTGGAAGCAACTCAGGAATCCATCAACCAATCAGATTGGGAAGCCCATGCTGAGCATGCCACTCAATCCGAGGATCCAATGGGAGATTCAATCTCACCCAATTGTTGCACCCAAGCTCCAGTCAAAACTGACTTTGGACCCATCCCAACTGAAATTTTTTTTTTTGACCTGCTCAACGGTGTACCAAACTCATCTGCACCACAAAAAATTCGTCCAACGTCGGGAAAACAAAAAGTGAAGGCTAAAGCCAATGCGACTCTTTCCACAAAAATCAACAAAAACTCCAATAGCGTTGCTGCTAACACCTGCACTGCTGTGAAGGCCCGCGGGGATCTAAAAGAGGCTGGTGGGCCTGGGTGCCCACCCCCTCACACCTAAGGTGCAATGGGGGAAAACTTCACTTTAGGGATGTTGAATATCACCAGACTCAAGGCCTCCCCGTCCCAGGCTAGGAAACTGAGATTTTACGACACAATTTACCCGTGGATATCCTGGCCATCCAGGAGTCCCACTGTCCATGAGGTTCCAAGGAAGCTTGGAAAACAATGCTCCTCCCATCCCTATCCTTTTGGTTGAAGCACTGTGGGGTGCTAATTTGGAAAAATGTTTTTTTTTCAAATTTTTAGCCTCAGAAACATTCCTAAATGGCTGAGTGCTTATTATCACTTTCTCGTGGGCTGACATAGCTCATGCAATCATCAACATCTACACCCCAAATGGTGCACACGAGCATCGGGAATTTTTCTTGTCAGTCAAATCCCCTCTGCTACCCTCCAATTCTTTCCTAGTTGGCGACATGAACTGTTGGCTAACCTCACCAACGGATCGGTGGCTGCCCTCACCTCACGCCCCACAGGGTCACATAGAACTACGCATTCTAAAAGCCACCCTTGGGTTTTTGGATGCGCTGCCATGACATGCCCCACTTCTCAAAAACATGACGCGTCCCCACATCCACAATGGTCAATTAAGGTCCATGACCCGCATCACCTTATTCTAATGCCGGCGAAATTCCAACCCCACATCTCCCACTTCAAAACAATGAAAATGGAATTCTCTGACCACCGACTGGTCTCGATAACATACCACTTACCCATCACAGTTGCAAAGGCCCCACATTGGTGCAAAATCCGCCCCCCGAGCTCGCATCGCCAGGATTTTCCACTTGAATGGAAGCAGCAACTTTGGCAAAAGAGTTTGTTACACTATTTTGCATGGACCCCATCTCCACATGGGCAGCCTTCAAAGAGATACTATCCGCAACTCTTGCCACCTCTCCTCACAACGTTTAAAAGCAACATTGGCCATCATCTCGCGCGCTCTGACAGAGTTGCAACACCTGGAGTCCAACATCCCAGCCGCAGGATACAGCCCTGCATGGGGCAGGAAGTGGGTGGAGGCAGCTGCCCACCTCAACACACTCAAAAGGCAACACAAACATTGGGTTTGTGTCCAATACAGGGCCACACGCATCACTAAAGGCGACAAGTGCACCGCATACTTCTTTAAAAAAATTTTTGCACCATGCCAGAGCGTGGCCTGCACACAGGTGCAAAGATCAGATAATTCCATTGTGGACACACTGGCTGAAGTGGCAATCGAAATGCAAAGATATTACTCCGAGTTATACTGAGCTGAACCAATTCAGCCAGTTAAAATGGCAGAATTTCTCAACTGAGCTCATATCTGCACCATTTTCTGATACCCAGAAATAATGAATTTAATTACTCCAAAACGAATTATGGACAGCCATTCGCGGTGCGCCAAACCCAAAATGCCCAGGCCCAGATGGCATTCCATATGAGTTCTACAAAAAAATATTTTATATATATCCCCACTTCTGCTTGCCTCACTCAACCAAAGCCTGTTGGAAATGCGCCTCCTACCAGGAGGATATGAGGCTTTACTGTCACACTCTTCAAGAAAGGGGATAAGCTTGACTTAGCCAACTGGCGCCCCATTTCTCTAACAAACACAGACACCAAAATATTAACAAAAATCATGGCTAACCGTTTAGGGACTGTAGCATCTGCCACCATCTCCCCAGAACAATTCATTTTCATCCCCAGAAGGTCAATTTGGGATAACGTACACTCTGTGGCTAATGTGTGTCAGTCTACAGCCTCTGGGGCACTTGTATTCTTGGACCAACAAAAGGCCTATGATAGAGTAAACTGGGAATACCTCAGGGCCTGCCTCCATCAATTCCGCCTACCCCCTCGCTTCATAAACTGGGTGATGCTGCTCATGGAATCTGCGACAATGGCAGTGCGTGGCCCAGGCTTCCTAACAGAAGTAGTCCACCCTCAAAGGGGCCTGCGACAAGGGGACCCCCTCAGCCAACTCTTATACAACTTCAGCCTTGACCCACTACTGCGAAATGTGAATGCCCACCTCACTGGGGTCCATGTGCCAGGACAAACCCCAGTCAAGATGATGGCATTTGCAGATGATTGCGTGGTGGGGGTGTCTAGTAACAAAGATGCACGCGCGCTTGAAGCCCTCATACAGGAATATTCCCGGGTAAGCAACGTGGCACTGAACGCCTCCAAAGCTGAAATCATCCTCCTTGGTTGATTTCAAAACTGCTGGGCCCCAGCAAGTAGTTCCCAACCCGGCCCATCTGCTCGCCCACGTCCACGCCTTACTAACTCAACACACACCGCTCCACTGGTGCTCCCCTTAATGCCACGTCCTACCATAGGACCGGTGCGCCATCTGGGCGTGTGGATGGAGGCAGGCGGATATGCGTCAGCAGTAATGGAGTGCCATATACTGGACAATGTGACGAAGCGAATTGCCTCTCTCAGAGCCCACCCTACTACCCTCACTGGCAGGGTTGTTCTTGCCAACTCTATGCTCCTATCCAAAGTCTGGTCAGAGCCCACGCCATCCCCTTCTCCCCAAGCTTCTTCTTATCCCTGTATGCTTTGCTGCAAGGATGGCTTTGGTCAGGCCGCCCTCCAACAGTATGGCTAGAGGTCATGTTTGGCCCTCATCATCAAGGTGGCATGGGCCTGCTTGACTTCAAAGCCCATGCTGCCAAGATCCTGGGCACCTGGATCGCGGCCGTCACCGCTCCTACACTCCCATCCCAACACTGGTCCCACGCGGCCCACTCCAACTTCTCCCAAGCCTTGGGCCTCAACAATCCATTAAACCCCCACTCCCTGATGAAATACCTCGCATCACAAACATCGGCCACAGGTCCTCATGGTACTAAAACCCACTACAAACGAATCCTACTCTCCATGCGGAGCGCTGAGTGGAGAATTCGTCTCAGCGGACATACAACCCGAAGAGGCCGCCGCTCTCCTCAGTTCACACAAGAGGTACAGGGGCTACCCATCCATGATGGCGTGATCCCCATTCGACCCCAAGTCCTATCCAGGGTGGACTACCTGGACATGATGGACATCCCTTATTCCACTGAGACCCAAAAGACTATCTGGAAATATGCACACCATCCTCTGTTGCAGCCTCAAGTCCGCTCCCATGTGTGGCGCTGCCTGAGGCGGGTGTATCGTATAGCTGAGCGCTCTAAAGCTTTACACTCATCCTGTGTTGTGTGTGGCCAGTATGGAACGCTGTTCCACCGCCTGGAGAAGTGCCCCACCTCTAAAGTGATATGGCGCGAAGCCCAACGCCTGCTAGGCCAGGATCAAACGCATCCCTTTAGTCTGTCAAGAGATATGTTTGCTTCATCAATGGCCTCCCCCAGGCCACCCTCCCTCCATGCTCTGGTGGTTGCAATCGCCATGTGGACTATCCACACGATTGTCTTGGATGCCATCGCTGGCTCCATCCCCACCCTCCCAGAAGCTGTCCACAGATTCCGGTCTCATTTGGTGGACCACTTTTAAGCGTGGATATTTGGATATCTCCCACCACGTCGCTGACAGCTGGTCTCCTCCTGGTTCCCAGTCTGGTTCATCAAATCAGATCCCTTCCTCCACACGTGCTCAATAGTGGCTACGGCCCCTTCACACGTTCCCCCTCCCCATAAGTGGCGTTCCCGCTGGCAACAAGAGATAGCATCGCTTCTCTGGGGTGCCCCCCTGGTACTAAGTTTATCTTTCTTGAGTCATATTCGGAAGTGTCTGTCCCATGGTCGCTTTCCCCACAATACATTTAAAAATTTAAAAGCACACTTTGAGGGTTTTAACTTTCTAATAGACGTGTGTAACCGTTGAAACACCTTCTTAAAATGTTCAAGATCTTCGTTGAAAGTTTTTGAAAATACTGTTATTCATTGAGGTAGACGATGATGCAACTTAACTTCAAGTCCTGCAGGATATGGTCCATCGCACGCTGTAAAGTTGCAGGTGCGTTGCACAACCCTTGAGGTTTTGGGTTGTTGGAAGAGACCTCACTAAAAAATGAGAACACATTTCTCCTGGCCTCAGGAGAGAGATCCTTTTGCCAATAGCCGCTAGCTAAGTCCATGGCAGAAAATAATTTAGAGCCTGAGAGTTGGGCAAGGGCGTCATCAATATGGGGGATAGGATAACTAACCTTTTTTGTGAGATTATTCAATTTTTGGTAGTCCATAACTATCTGATGACCTCCGTTTTTCTTTTAATAAACAGTAGAGGAGAAGACCAAGGGCTTTGTAAAAGAACTAACAACCCCCCATATAGCAATTGCTGGATTCACGTCCTCATTTTCTCTTCCTCCACCTTTGACTTATGGTAGAGTTTAAATCGAATAGGGCGGGCATCACCCACATCTATGGAGTGGCACCAGCCCTTTATGTCACCATAATCATTATCAGATATAAAAAAATATATCGCTCTAAGTCATCAAGAAGACTATGAACTTTTTCAACTCATATAGGGTTAGCTCATCCGAGATATGAACATTGGGCAAAGTACACACCAGGTTATCTGCTGGCAGGCCCATATCTATCATTGGAACCAATAGAGTAAATTTGTTCAACGTCCTCCACAGGGGACCAAAAACCTCTTCCTAATCTCCTGGTGTTTTTTTACAACTATATTCTTGGAGGTGAGTTTTCCCACCAACGTAATGGGACTCTGGTAGACTAGGTCAAGAATGCCAGGCAATACTAGAGGCTCCAAGGCACTAATGCCCTCAATACTAACGAGGTGCAACAAATAGTGACGTGGGATTTGAAGCGTGACTTTTGTGTCAACCACTCGTTGTTCACCAGGCTTAATTACGACCTCATTTGCAGCATAAAACGGGATACCTTCCTTAGCATCCACTGAATTGGGCAAATCTTTGTGAGTTGCCCAGAAGTGGAATAAGACAAAGTTATCGCTGATAATAGTATCCACCCAGGAAAGAGTATTCGTGCTTACTGGGCTCTTCATTGGATAGGACTAACGGAACTTCATAGTTGTGTAATGAAAGGTAACCTTGATTTAGGTTGATTATTTCCTCATACTCTAATAAGTTGTGTGCCAATGAGCATATCATACGCGTTGTTATCTAAAGCCAAAGCAGGTGCTGATAAAATAAGCTTCCCAATTTCGAATGGGAAGGGAAGAATAAGCTCTAATAGCCCGGGTATTGTTGGGACCAGCAGTTCCAAATTCTTGCGTGTACTCCAAGTCAGGCACTAGCTTTATCTTCTTGATAAGCTTAGTGGAGATTGCGTTGACTAGGGAGCCAGTGTCTAATATGGCCAGTATTTGGACTTTTTGAATGACCACATGAACTTTAGTAAGCGTTCCTTTAAATTTAGGTGACAAAGCTAAGACCTCCTTGAGCTGAAAGGTGGATTTTAGCTTTTTAGCGGTCTCAGGGTACTTATACATGATGGATTTTATGTGATGAGCCTTATGAAGAGGGCGTATCAAGCCAGCTAAGATTTGGAGACCATCACTGGCAGTGTCAAGGCTTTTCTTTCTCGTAACAATCACTTTAGTTACTATGATTTGATTTGAACAGCAAATTTGGATAATCACACACAGGAAAGATGGGTGACTTTAATAACAAAAAATACAACATGGGCGAGCGTCGCAGCAAGCGGTGCACTTAAAGGTGCAACTAAGGGCAAGAAATGCCCTGGAGGGGGACCAGGAACCCAAGCCGTAAAAAATTGCAAACATAGACACCGTCTGGGTTTATGGTATTTACTGTAAAGCACGTGCAATACATGTATATTCAATTCAACCAAACTTTGTCAAAGGTGGAACATGGGATCAGACTCTTCCTTGGGGATGAGTCACCGACCCTGAGGGGGAAAACATGTGAGGCACAGTTCTCACTTTTCCCTCATGCAGTGTATGTAGCCACCAACAACATGGGCCATGGCTGGATTGATATTGGTTTTGAAACAGCCAATGAAGCCAATGCCACAGTAAAAATCTGCGTGAAAATTTCCCTCCCTGAGGGCAAAAAAATTGTGTGCACCGCGCGCACCAGATGGAACAGAGTGAAAACTTTGTTCATATCCTTTGACTCGCTCCCCACCAACCTTCCTCATAAAATAATTGAGGAGGAGCTCCGCAAAGGTCTTGTGGCCTACAGAGAAATCTAACAACTCAAATTACAGCGATTTTGCTTAATGGCCAACCTGTGCACGTGCAAAGCTATCGCTGTAATCAACCCCTTCCCAGAAGTGGAAGAGGATTTATCCAGAATTCCCCGTGCAGCAGAATTTCACTTCGCAGATGGGGGCCAGTCAGCTGCATTTTGATTTACACCGGAACGCGCACCACCCATTTGCAACCACTGTGGCTCACTGGGCCACAAGGAACATGCATGCCCTGTAAAAGAGGGCTTAATGGAAAATGATTTTTGTGGAGAAGCTATGGACAAAGATAATAAAAACTTCGCCAAAATGACTGATGGCCACCACCCATTCCGCTGGGGTGAAGATGGACTATACTCCATTGTGGACCCAGTTACAAGTAAACAGCGTAAAGCAGCACAAAAAGCCTGCAAGAGAGCAGCGGCCAAAGCGGCGGCACACGCGGAATCCGCCATTAACCACGGACAAATTTAGGAGGATATTTCAGATATTCACTGAACCAACCAATCAGAACAATATGCCCAGGTCGAAAATTTTCACAGTAACCAGACTGAGCCACAAAGCGTTATCAGTCATGCACATACTGAGGAACAATGCAACCACAAGTTGGGTGAAAATGCGGTACACAATGCAACAAAGTTGAACCTCAAAATTATAAAATCCAATCAACAACCCGCATCAAATTGACATGAGACCTGTGCAGTAAAAGTTGATGCAAATTCAAAAAACTGCAATTCCCTTGAAATATTGGTTAAGATCAAGGGAACTAACAATGGCAGTGAAAGAGTTGGAGTACAGATGCGGAGCATGGCCAAAATGAGCCGCGGTGGGATAGGACCAGAGGTCACACCATCACAATCAGTATGGACGTCTCACTGTGGGGTGATAGTCCAAAACAACAAAAAATTTAAAATTACAAATTCATCATCACACTTGCACGGTCGAGTCCTGGTAGCAACAATCACATGCCAAGATGAAATAATTTCGTTAGCATGTATCTATGCACCGTGCACTTTAACTGAGAGAAAAAAATTTTTGAAAAATTTCTACTCTCATCCTCCCACCAGATATCATCATGTTAGGCGATTTCAACTGCTGGTATAACCCCAATACAGATCGATGGCCTAATTCCAGGGGTATACCCACCTGGACACATTGAATATTGCACAATGAAGGCATCTCTTGGCATACAGGATGCTCTTCCCCCCAATTCACCAATTCTTCCCCATATGACAAGACCCAACATACGTGAGGGACTGCTCATATCAATGAGTCATATTGACCACATCTTCATCCCACAATCCCACCACTCAAGAATCTCCAAATTTACAACAAAAAAGATCAATTTTTCTGATCACCGATTAGTTATGCTGCAGTTAGCGCCAACCCAATCACACACACAGGTGTCGCCTTGGAGAAAGCTTCACCCAGAAAATATAAGATTGCCTGAGATATCTGACTGGGTTGAAAACAAGGCTACAAACCCAGAATTCACAGCCCCATTCACTTCAGATCCCATCGGAACATGGAAAAATTTCAAAAAGATTTAATCAACAAAACCTGACATATTGCATCATGCAAGTACACCGTGGACACAGCCACAATCAAGCGTACCTTGGCAGAACTAGACCACCTGGAAATAAATACTCCAAGATCTAGATATAGCCCTAATTGGGAACGCAAATGGGCAGAAATTTCAGCTTGACTTAACAATCTCATCTTTGAACACCAACACAGAATCAAAGTATTGAACAAAGGTAAGTTCATAAAGGAAGGCGAAACCTGTTTGACATACTTTTTCCGCCAATTCCACTCCCACAGAAACCAGACCATGTGCACACAGGTCCGCAAGACCAACGGCACCGTGGCAACTGACACTGAGGAGGTCAAGGCGGAAGTACACCGCTATTACACTAAAATATATCGCAATATGCCAACAGATCCACAAAAAATTAAAGAATTTATTCAAACTGCCAAGATACAAAGTACACCACCAAATTACAATATACTATCCCTTATCACATGGGAGGAGCTTTGGGAAACAATTCGCGGTGTACCACGTAGGAAATGCCCAGGGCCTGATGGGATACCCTACGAATTTTACAAAAAATATTTTTAAGCATTGCCCCCTCCTATTGGCGTCAATGAACCAGAGTTTTTTAAAAACACTCCTATTACCAGGAGGACATGAATCCTACGTTATAACCTTGTATAAAAAGGGTGACAAGTTGGAACTGGCCAACTGGCGCCCAATTGCACTCTCCAACACTGACACAAAAATTCTAACAAAAATTCTAGCAGTTAGATTAGGCGCAATTGCATCTGACGTCCTATCACCCAACCAGTTTGGGTTTATACCAGGGCGTTCAATCTGGAACTACATACACCCTGTTGCAAACATTTGCCAATCCAAAGCAACTGGTGACCTGGTCTTCTTGGATCAGGAAAAGGCGTATGACCGTGTTAGCTGGCCATACCTAAAAGAATGTCTACATGCCTTTAAACTCCCACCAAGATTCATAAAATGGGCGATGCTCCTAACAGAATCTGCAACCATGGCTGTATGCGGCCCTGGATTCCTAACAAACAATATCAAACCACACAGAGGGCTCAAACAAGGGGATCCCCTCAGCCCACTGCTATACAATTTCAGCTTTGACCCGCTCCTCCGAGTAACTGACTCACATCTCATGGGGATAACCGCACAAGGACAATCAACAGTCAAGATACTGGCCTTTTCAGATGACTGCGTAGCAGATATAGCAAACAATGAAGATGCCTGACAGCTGGAACACACTCTAGAGGAATACTCCAAGGTGAGCAATGCATCGCTCAACAAAAGGAAGACAGAAATCATCCTCTTAGGCAAATACACAAACAATTGGGCCACAACATCAGAACCTCACACCAACACTCGAAGAAAAAGCCCAATTATTTTACCCGTTGCAACACCTCCTACCACCACTCCTGTATGACACCTTGGAATCTGGCTATAATCAGGGGGATATGCTAATGAGACAATGGAAAGTAACCTGTTACAACGGGTATCCAAACGCGTCGCCTCCCTCAAGGGAAGAACCCCAGGACTAACAGGACGAGTTACAGTTGCTAATTCGCTCATCCTCCCAATACTGTGGTACCAGGCCCATGCGATAGCCTTCTCACCTACCTTTATAACCTCAATTTGCGCGCTTATCCAGGGCTGGCTGTGGCCTGGCTCTCACCCTCCTATACGGATGGAAACACTATTTGGCCCACGCTCAAGAGGAGGCATGGGACTAATAGATTTTGAGAGCCATGCCAATCACATCCTAGGTACCTGGATAAAGGAAATCTTTGCTCCAGACCTCCCGCAACAACATTGGCCCAGAGCAGCAAGGACTATCTTTGCACAAGCGCTCAAATTAACCAACCCACATAGTCCACCCAGACTACTTTCATACCTTGCCAAGCACCCTACTGCAACGGGTCCGCATGGAACCTCCCTCATCTCAAACATATCCTCTGAACTATCCGCCGTATGGGATGGACCATAGAGAACATGGGTACTATACAGGGAAGGGGACGACCCAGCCCCCAATTCAAATTAAAAAACCCAGAAAACCACCTCCAGAGGGATATGCTCGCAACAACCCCAAGCATAGCTAGGATAGAATACCTAGATATGCTGGACATTCCCTATGATTTAACCACACAGAAGGCAATGTGGAAAATGACTCACCACCCACTCCTACAGCCGAGGATAAGAGCAAACGCCTGGCGCTGTTTGAGAAGGACCTATAGGATGGCGGACTCTCCAACTCCCTCCACAAAACATGTGCAGTATGTGGAGGGGAGGGATCCCTACATCACCGCCTAGAAACATGCCCCCCAACAAAAGCTATATGGCAAGAAGTCACACGCCTGCTCAAGATTCAAAACGAACAGGAATTCTCAATATCAAAGAGTGTCTTTGCGATCCAGATTGAGTCACCAATCCCATCTACCCTCCGCTCCCTAATAATACCCATTGCAATGTGGACAATACACACAATTGCATTAGATGCGTTCAAGAGCACGGTCCCAACCATTCATGGGATTATTAACAGATTACATGTCCACTTACTAGAGCACTTCCAAGCCTGAATCTATGGATATATGAGACCAAGACAAAAATCACTCATAGAATCATTGTTCCCACTCTGGTTCCTCCACACAGACCCTTTCCTTCACACCTGCTCCATAGCAGGGAAACCCCCTCGGAGTAGTGCACCAACCCCCCATACCTGGCAGTCCCGCTGGCAACAGGGATAACTTGAGTACCCTGGGGTGCTCAATTTTTATATCTCTTAGTTATTCTCTTAGTTTCACATATATTCGGTATTGTCTGTCCCCTGGTCGGCTTACCTCGGTTAAATAAAAATCACTGGAAGTGTCAGAAACGTTTGGACGCCATAGTATTTGACTGAGGTACGTTTTCTCAGGTATGGTGGTCTCATCTACTACTCCAGCGCTCAAATGATCAGGCACATCTATTTCTGCAGGGGCTCCCAATATGTAGTAACCAACGTCATTGTAACCCCCCTCAGATTCCTCCCCAATGGTGTTTACAACAACAAGAAGGGTCGCAATGGGGGTAAGAAAGTTACCCACAGAAGATTGGGTAGCCTTAGAGCACGCTTTACCATCTTAGCTGGAAGGGTAGACACAACAGCTGTATTAAGCTTGTATGGGCGTATGGTTGTTACAACCTTACAGGGCTTTGATTCAGTAGAAGGGGTGATAACTTTGTTAATTCATACTGAGGAAGCAGGTTTTGTAGGGAGGATAGGCACAGGTGAATTCACTCCTGATTGTTCAACAGGCAGATGCTCCTTGATGGTTATATCCAAGGTTGTCACTTCAGCTTCATGTTATGTGGCACATACATGGAGTTGGCCACATCTAACAAAGCCTCTTTAATGCCATGTATATTAGTAAAGTAGAGTTTCACTGAGATGATATGTCGGGCTAGAGAGGGCTGAGAGGCTATCCTGATTTACAGGCGGCAATAGAATCATCAAGGGTAAGCATGTTTGAGGTTGTCAACCTTTGCGCAGCAAGGTAAAAGCGTTCAGCAAAGGCAATGGTTGATTCACCTTCATACATGCTAAGGCGCATAAAGGCCTTTTTTCCCTGTATAAGCTTTGCTTTGATCTAAATTCGGCTAGAAGAGCCTCCTTAACCTTTGATCAGGTGTACACAGGGTTCAGTTTGGGTACTATCATTCTTGGGCTAAGCGACTTAAACAAGGAAGGATGTGACGAACTTTTTGCTTGTCAGTTGTGCCATCCATGGCAGCTTCATAGACGTACAGAAAGGTATTAACACTTCCTTCACCAGGGTTGTATTTATCCTTAATGGTAAGTTTGAAAGGGCTCTGTTCAAGCACCTCAAAGCGGGACAAAGCGCTTTCAAGTAGCTTTTCAAGAGCAACTATTCTTGGTGTGCAGGGACCCCATGTAGTGAGCACCATTTTGTAGGAATCCAGCTGGTTGATGCTCACTGGTCCTAAGGTCTCTGGATAACACAAAAGAAATAATTTTAATAAATATAAACTAATAAATTTTTCGATTTTTAGAGTTTTTTATCATAAAAATGGAAAAAAGGGAAATCTGATCCCTCTAAAGACTTGACCAGTCAGTATTTAAAGTATTTCAAGAGTAAAGGATAATTCGAGAATATGTTTGGAATAAGTATCTTAGTTCTGAATTAGGTAATATTGGGGAATAGCATATGGGAACTTGAGCTATTCACTTTACATTAATGGAACTAAAGAAGGGATTATGATTGGCTAGAACATACTCATAAGGTAATGATCATATGAACTTCAGCCAATCCCCATTCACAAAATTTTTTTCACCTTGGGGGACCCTCACCAGCCCTATAATTGGGGGGTCCTCGCGCAGGTGTGTTGAAAGACTTGGAGGTGAGTGGATGAGTTCTTTCCTTTAGTTGCCCCAAGGTCCATCAGGTGTTCAGGGTAATTCAATTAGTTGGTTTTTTGGTTATTGCTCATAAAGATTGCAAAATGGTGTTTCCCAATTAATGGGGTTCCACTGTGAATTGGCCAGGGTCTTTTGGCTATTTCCATTGATATTATTATTAAAATCATTCTTAACAACCTCAGAATATTGCAAATGATTGACATTTCCCCTTTTTAGCTGAATTTGACCTAAAACATTCTTCTTTACCAGCTGAGAAGGCAAATGTCCAACAGTGGCATCAAACAGAAACTGAGTATGGTTAGTTGGGATTTGTGTGTTTTTTAAAAAAAGGCACCATCACCGCAGCCATGGCATGGTCTTCACTAGGGTATCCTAGATCAAAATACCGCTTAGAAGGGTGGAAATTTCTAAAACCAGAGGGCTTAACCACTGCCTGAGTCATCTCAATGATGGTGGCACTCAAGTAAGGGAAAAGGTTCTCATACTTGACCTAAAGGCTGAAGTGAATGTTGTTCTGAGGGAGCATCAGGATACTTCTCAGACCACCTGGGAGCATGCGAGGTGTTGAGCAAGGTCTTGAGGGGGAACAAAACGGCCGTTGGGATTAGGGGGCTAGCAGAGTCAGCTTGGGATTGCTTTGGCTGCAGCCAAAACACACCAGGAGGCGGCTATTCACCACCTCATCCAAGGGGGAGCGGGCGTTACATTCAATGTCTTCAGATTAGGATGGCTTGACAAACGAGGCTGTATTTTTCTATTACTTTTTTAAATTAAATTAGATCAAAAGTTGTGATCAAAGCGCAAAAAAAGCTTTTAATCAATTAATTATTGATCAAAGCTCTTTCAGGTCAAAGGCCCAAAATTATCATCAGCTTTAAGTCACTATTCTGTCAATTAATGCTCTGTTGGCTGAAGACCCAAAATTTAATAACTAGCTCTAAATATTTATCATTGATTAATCTTCACTCATAAAGTTATATATTACAATGAAATACTCGAGATTAAGAGCTTGACAACCCCATTTTGATATTTTTGAGCGTTTCTCCATATTCACGCTAATCCCTATTTCCCCTATCCCTATTAAGGTGCTAGGATGATAACTAATTACCTCTATATTCTTACGTTGAATTTGACCTAGTTTTATACTAGAGATTTAGCCTGTTTGATTAAAAAATTGCCTTATAAAAATTTATTCCGCCAAAAGATTTACCTGTAGAAATGTCTGCTAGAAGATTACGCTAGTGCTATAGCAACTAACAATTGCATATCCATAAAAGAACTAGCCTTCAATTTATTAAAAAAACTTAACCTTAGTGATCCTGCCAGGGAACCTTCCAAGGCTACCTGGTGAATACATACCTTCACTCAAGCAATACCAAAGATAAAAATGAGTGTACAAAGGGTCAACTCCAAGAATCAGGATAGGAGGGGGACAGATAAGTGTATGCCCCTACACCTTCTGGATAGAAACTTGCCCTATTGCCTGTGGTTTAAATGAACTCAAAACTCTACCTTTTTTAGCACTAGTGGTGCTTAACCCAAAAGGGGGAGCCGCCACGCATCTTTAATTGTAAATGGGCCAAACAAAGGGATTATTAGTTATAAAAATTCATAATATGGCACCTCAGCTAACAGCCTAGGAAGCCATATCAGAAGGCGAGAAAGCTTTAGGGAAACTTTTGTCCCTCAAAACTCTACCTTATTGTTGTAGATATCTTAGACTTTATGAGCCACGGATGACTTGAAACAATGAAACTGTCATGAAGGAAGTGAGCTGTGGAAATAAATGGAGGCTTAACTTTTGATGGCGTTGAAAACAGCTTGAACTTATTAAGGATGTATGGAAGGTGCTGCGAAATGAATTGAGAAGGTTGACCATGAACTCAAAAATTAGTAAGTGGCCTAGTAATGAATTGATATGTTTATGATGCAATAAATCAAGATACTTTTAGTTCAATGCTGGAGCAACTTCTTAAGAGCGCTACCAAGCCTGCCCATCTATCTCATAAGGAACCTGGAACAAGTTAGTAAAGCTTGGGCTTGTTACAGCTGACAAATCAGATGCTATTGACGCCAAAGTCCATGAAGATTTTAATTTTAATTTTTCAGCTAAGCAGAAAAACTAGATGAGCCAAACAGGGTAGCTGAACCATTTAATTGTCTTATCATTTTGGTTCCTGATGTTCTTCGCTGCTCTGGCAATGAAAAAACCAATCAAAAAAATCTTGGCGCCATTTTCATTTACCAGCACCAACTCTTACCAAGGTTTTACTAATGAAACAGCCAACCCAAATGCTTCAGAGCACTTTCCGTTCCTCAGCACTGATGTTCCTCATTGCTCTGGCACTGAAAATGGAGCCACTGATGCGCAACAAGTAATTAAAAAATTTTAATTGTGCAGCTGTACCAGAACCTCACAAAGAGCAAAATGAAGCAGTCAGCCTAACATATTGCCTCAAGCTCTGTTTATCAATGACAAGACTTACAGCCGCTCTGACAGTTAGCTGAACCAAATGCTTCAGCGCCACCTTTATCCCTTGGCTGAGGTGACTGAAAGTTTTGGTAAATCCCTATGGTTAGTTGATTCAGTGTTCTTGAAGCCAAAGTGCAGTCTATAACCATTTTATATTATACCGCGCCAATTTAAAGCCTTTCTTACAGCTAAAGCTGGTAATGGGGCCTCCACATCTGAGGTGTATACCTTACTGAGGCCCAGTAAAATCAAAAACAAAGTGCTTAAACCATTCGAGCCTAGGGTTGCTTCAACTAATTCACCTCCCCAAACCAGATCCTCTGTAATTATGTGAGTTGCTTTATACAGCTGAGCCAAATGCTCCCAGACTCTAAGCATACCATTTCCAATTTGTTTAGTTCTGAGATTTATATATTATTTTATCTTATAATAACATCTTAGGCTTGCCACATAACCATAAAAAAGCAAAAACCTGATTTAACCAATTGGAAGGACCCTAAAAGTTTTAATCTAACCAGCTAATTTACTCCAGTATACCACAAAATTCTGAATTAATGGTTGATCCCTAAACTTAACCTAGGGGGCCTGCCACATGGAGTTAGGTTTGATCTACTATCCAAAGTGTCTCACCAAATCAAACGTAATTCTCAGCGTCTCAAACATCACTCATGACTACCAAAAATGTTTAAAAACCAAATCACCAAAAAATGGACTTTGGGATTTACTCAAGAATCTTGTCCCCATAACGAATGTTGGTTGAAGCCAATATGCTCCAGCCCAAGTCGGAGCTGTCATATCCAACCTGGGAGATGCAACAGTCCTCAAGTTAAAGCTTTGAGGGACTCTGTCGCTTTGCTTCAATTCAAGTTAAGCCTCAAATTTGGGTGTCCAAATGGCTTTTTATTACAGCCGCCACCTCTATTTATCTAATCAATACAATATTGCTCGATGCTTTTACAGGTCAAAGAACCTCAAAAATATTATCAAATTTAGGTAATTATTTTGTTGAGTGATGCTCTGTTGGGCTAATGCCCCAAAACTTACTATTAGCTTTGAGTTATTTAGCATTAACCAATCCTCATTTATAGAGTTAAACTTTAAAATAAAATACTTGGAATAAATATCCTTTACAACCCCATTCTGATAATCTTAGGCGATTTCTCCCTATTCTTGCCTAGTGCCTATTTTCACTAGCCCTATTAAGGTGCCAGGTGATAACCAATAAAGGACCTTTTATACTTAAGTTGAATTTGGTAAAAGTTTTATACCATAGATTTTGCAAATATATGGAAAAATTGTCTTAGCAACATTTAAAACGCCAAGAGATTGACTAGAGACAAAAATTCTGCTAAGAAATTCAGCTGGTGCTATAGAAACTAATAGTTACATAGCCTCAAAAAGAAATAGCCTATAAATTATAAAAGAACTCAAAACTTTGTCTAATGGTTTGCCTAATTTCTACAAGCTTGATTTATCTTCTTGTAGTCTCCTGACAGGGAAAAATATAGACTTAATTGGGAAGGGGTGCCCACATCTTCATCTATGGGTTCCATAACAAGAAATGTGGCGAGGTAGTACGAATGTTTTCCTTCACCTGTTCCAGATTAATCATTAATTGGGTATTATGGCGTTTAACTAAAGCAGGGTTGGAAAAAAAGGGTTTATGAGGGACCGTCAGGCAGAAAGTTGTTACTAACTTTTATAAAATTATACTTGAAATTAAACATGGACAGGATATCTAGCCACATGAACTGGTGAGGGGGCAGCTTCTGGTGGGAGAAGTATAGTTTAAAGCCTTGTGGCCAGTGCAGATGGTGTTATATAGGGGTATTTAAGCTCGTTGGTGCGTTTGAGGCTAAAATCCAACAATTAGGGGATTTAAACCACTTGTTATAATAAAGGTAAACAGATTATAAAAACTAGAAAATTGTGTTTTTTATAGTTTTAAAGGTTGTCATGGGGAGTAAGAAATGAACCCTCCTGATAAGTTGATACTTAACTTTTGAAATGTCAAGGCTTGAAGTTTGTATGGATTAGTAACATCTAAATTAGGGAATATTGATATCTAACAAATCATAGCTCGGAAGCTTCAATCACTTTGTTGAGATGGCCAAAGGAGAGAAGGTAAAATAAGTCCATGCGGTAAGGTTTTAATGAATTTCACCCAATCAGTGTGCTGGAAAATTTTGTACTTGCTCAGACCCCATCTGACCCTATAAAGGGGGTTGTTATTTGCGGTGCAGGCTGTACTAAAGTGGAAGTGGCCTGGAGAGGTGCTTCCAATAAACTTTCCAAAATTGGGCTGATAGTTTGATGCAATCCAAATTTCCAAACTCACTTTGCTTGCCTGATTTTTATTAAAAGTATTACCCCGATTTGAGGGGTTCCACCAGGAATTGACCAGAGTCTTTTGGCCCTTTTTCATCACTCACCTATGAACCACTCTATTCTATACGTTTGACTTGTAGTTGTCTGATTTTATCCCCTTCAAAAGTGGTAGGGGTGAATAAGATTGCAAGAAATGCCCATGAACTCAGTTAATATTAAAGCCAGAAGTGATGGACTTAATGGAATACTCATCCCCTCGCTTATAGGTGATAACAAAGGGGCCTTCCCATATGGAACCAAGCTTTTCTTTCTAGGCATGATTCAGTTGTGGTAATAGAGTACCAAGTCTGTCACTTGAAAGGATGGGAGTGGTGGCCGGTGCTCGTTGGCTTCTTGTCCTTCTTTAGTGGCATTTTTTGCTAAATTAATCATCACCTCAGACTGTAACTGGATGATGTGCTGCGCCAACTTCTTCATGGCTTGATACAGATCAGTCTGAGCAGAGCAAACATATTTGGCTAGTAAAGCAGGCACCCCAGCTTCTCGCTCATATAACACATGGAAAGGAGACATATTGAAGATGTGATGGTAGCTAATATGGTAAGCCATGAGAGCACTTGCTAAGTAAAGTTCCCAGTGAAGAGGGTCAGAGTTGGCCATTTTTCTAAGTATAGAGATCAGAATCCAACCTGTTCTTTTGATGATACCATTGGTGAATGGGTTATAGAGGACTGAGAAGTGTTGTGCTCCCATGGAGGTGGCGAGGATTTTAACCACTTAGGAGGTAAATATTTTCCCAATATCACAAAGGAGGACCTGAGGGGCAACCATGCCGCATAAAGATATATTGATTTAGGAAGGGGGAGGTGGCCTTGACAGTTTAAGCGAGGTGAGCCACAGCTTCAACCCATTTAGTGAAATGTTCTATCCAACTTTTGGACATTTGCCCTCACGGCTCCAAGAGAAGGATGTTGTGAGTTGAAATGGGCCAATGGTGAGAAATGTCAGACATTTATGAGTTTTGGATAATAATAGTAATTTTGATGATAATAATGATTTTATTGGACAAAAGACCCAGGACAATTCTCAATGGTCTTCTGAAAATTAGGGTAACACTACTATGAATATTAAAAAAGCAATTAGCACAAAGTCAGGGAATCAAATTTCACAGCCACACAATGGAACTTGGGGAGACCATCGGCATTTTCTCCCCAGCCACGTTCAATACACTTCAAACACCTAAGCGGGAACCACCCCCTTTTATAGGCGTGGCAGAGATCCCCCAAGGTGAAATAATTTTGGCTAATGGGTTTAACTGAATTTCATCAGATTATTATCTCACGGGTACATTTTGCCAAACAATATCTCCCCATTTATCATGAAGCTAAAGTGAAGCAAATTTTTGAGCATCAATAGGCTACATTTTCATATTACCAAATTTCGACCAGTCTAAGCTATTCAAAAATTATTGTTGCATTTACCTCAATCCTTAATAAAGCTAAATACTGAATGATCCAATATCAAGGGAGTAGGTTTATTCTCTTATCTCCCGCGGGACTCAATAAGCTTAAAAAACTCAACTTTATAATTTTAAGTTTATTTATTTTATATTACCTGCTGTGGATACCTTTCCCCAATTGTTGGAGTTTAGGCCTCATTAGCACCACCGAGCCTAGAAAGATCCTAAAATTTGACACCAACCAAGCAATATTGATTGCCCCCAGTTGTCTGATGGAGAGGACCTACCACATCTAAAGTTATGGTGTAAAAGGCTTGTTGGGGCGTAGTAAGTTGGTACTGATAACAGCTCTTGAAGCTTTCTTGTTTTTTGCAGGTCAGACAAGCATCTAGGACTTAAGCTATGGTCTCCATGATGCCCTCCCAGCAATCCGCTCTTTAACCCACTCATAGGTCTTTTGGACTCCAGCTTGGCCCATCATAGTGTGAGACTCCATGGTCACGGGTACTCTCTTGGACAACTGGAGATAGGGCAACCAGTTTACTCCTACTTTCTTGTATAGCTTCCTCTCTCAACCTTGGTGTAGTGGGGGTTCCATGCAAGAATCTTTTGTACTGGCTCATCTTAATCAGTTAATGCGTCAAAAGTTAGTAGAGGTCATGCAACCTCTCTGCTTGCTATCATCAAGGTGCAGAACAGGCAGCCGATTTAAGCCATCAACGTTCATATGACGCATTCCAATTTGATGCTCAATGGTCATATCATAGTGCTGATGCTTTAGAGCCCAGAGAGCCAACCGCCCAATGGGGTCCTACATACTTTGTTACCACTTCAAGGATGAGTGGTCAGTATTCACTTTAAAGGAAGTCCCATATAAAAAAGGATGATAGTATTTGACAGCGAGCAAGATGGCAAGGCACTCCGTTTCAGTGACAATGTAGTTTAGCTCAGCTTTGGAGAGCATCTTACTAAAATAAGGCACAGGATGATCAGCTCCTTTTACATCCAAATGAGCCAAGATAGCTCCAATGGAGTAATAAGAGGAATTTTGAACAACATGAAAGGCTTGCCATAATCAGGGATACGGAGAATTGGCCAATTTTGTAATAGTGCCTTCAGGGTCTCAAACGCGGCCTTTTGTTAAGCGCCCTAATATAAGGGGATGTCCTCTGCCAAGAGACATACGAGGGGCTCACTAAGATGGGCGAATTTTGGGATAAACTGATGGTAATACCCCATGATGTACAAGAATACCTGGATGTCATGACGGGTTTTTGGCTCAGTCATATTGGATAATACATCGACTTTATCTTGTAGGGTTGTATCCAATCTTAGGAGATGGCGTGCCCAAGGAAATCCAACTTCTTTTGAAAGAAAGTACATATGGAGAGCTTCAGCTTTATGTTGGATGCCCGCAAGCGTTGAAACACCTTATTTAAATGCGTGAGATGCTCATTTAATGTCTTGGAGAAGACTATGCCATTGAGGTAGATGATCACACAGCTTAGCTTAAGGTCCTAGATAATGTGATCCATGGCCCGTTGAAAAGCAGAAGGCGCATTACACAACCCCTGAGGTAGCTGAGTGGGTTGGAACAAACACTAGATTCAGATAGGGTGCGCTTCTCCTGATCTTGTGGAGAAAGATACGTCTGCCAATACCTGCTAGCCAAGCCAATGGCAGAGAAGAACTTAGACCCAGAGAGTTGGGCTCAAGCGTAATCAATGCGGGGGATATATAACTGTCCTTCTTTTATGAGGTTGTCCAGTTTGCGGTAGTCCATAATTACCCTATGATCTCCATTTTTCTAATTAATAGGAGCGGGGATGACCAAGGGCTATGGAAAGGCAACAATAACCCATCTTCCTGCAGCTGTTTAAGTTACGTCTGCATCCGTAGCTCCTCAACTTTGTATTTGCAAATAGGGTTTGGCGCGGATAGGGAGAGCATCCCCCACATCAATGATATGAGTCCAACCTTTCATGTGCCCATAGTTGGTGTCAGAGTTAGAGAATATGTCGCTATAGGACTACAGTAAGGTGTGGACCTTGTCAATCTCAGCGGAGTTAGTTAATCAGAAATTGAACAGTAGGAAGAGTGCATAGTGATTTGTCTGCGGGTAAGCCCATATTAGCCATAGACCCAATACAGTAAACTTGCTTTATTTCTTCAAGGGAAATCAACATACCCCTTCCGATCTCTTGATGCTTTTTTACAACCATATCCTTCTTGGTGAGATTTCCTAGCAGATGTTTGATAGGTCATTGATCTGCAGGGTCTAGCACGCCTGGTAAAACTATGGGTTTAAAGGACTAACTTCATCAATACTAGTAAGATGCAATAAGCAGTTGTGGGAATTTTGCAGTGTGTCTTAGTGTCTATTACCCATTGTTCACCCAATTTTATTAGTACCTCTTCCAAAGCATATAAGTAGATACCCTCGAGGGCGTCCACTTATGGAGGCAACATTTTTGAATGACGTCCTGCCATGGTGTAATGTAATGATAAGGCAAAAAAGTGAAACTCAACGGTGCAAGCATAAATTTTTTGTTAAGCTTATCATTTGTTAAGTCCAGAGGAACCACGTAGTTAATAAAGGAGAGATAGCCAATCTTCAAGTTAATAACTCTTTCATATTTGAGCAAGAACTGGGTACCAATGAGTAAATCATAGGTATTGTTGGAAAAAGTCACCGCAGAGGATGAGAGGAGAAGTTTCTCAAAATTGGATGGGTAAAGATGAGTAGGCCCCAATGCCGCAAGGGTTGTTTGGCCTGCAGTTTAAAAATCTTGTGTATAGTCAAGGTCAAGGGCCAACTTAATTTCAATAAGCTTTGACGATACAACGTTCAAAGGTGATCCAGTGTCAAGAATAAACTTTATCTGTACTCCATTTACAACGACCTCAACTTTGGTTAAAATTTCACCCAAGTTGGGGTGAAGAGCGAGGGCCTCCTTAGTTGGAGAGTAGAATAAAGGCGTTTGGCAGTTTTAAGGAATTTATCTCGGATAGACTGCAGTGTATAACACTCTGAGTGGGCCGGATCATTGTGGCAATGAGCTGGTCACCGTCACTGGTGGTGTCAATAACCTCCAGGCCTCTCAACACCTGATAAAGATATGTTTGGCAGGGTATCCTAGTCCAATCCACTCTCTCTGGGTTTAATTGGTTGGGTACCTCCATTTCCCTTGGGGCTCCTAGAACATATTGCCTCACATCTTCACCACTCCCTTCAGATTAGTCATCAGAGGGGTTAAAAAATCATATTAGGAACCCATAGGATATGGAGTAAATTCAGGCTTCCCTTAGTGTAGGATAGGCCCTGGGGTTGTTCTTCCATCTTACTAACTTTTGGGGAGGCATTGCAATTGCAACAGCTCAATTTTCGACTTTCAAAGTAGGAGGCTTATGCTGCCTCATGGAGATAGGGTTCAGATTAGAGCTAGTTGAGTAAGAGGTCGAGGGAGGTAGTGCTGCGGAGGTGGATGCTTTAACTTTAACAGCTTTGGGTCATTCAGTGGCTGTGTGCTTTTGTGAAACATGCAGTTTAGCATTTGTTACCTGGTCATTTAACTCATTGTTAGTGGGGGAAATTAGCACCTGAGAAGGTGGTTTAAGCTAAAGAGCAGGCTTTAGAACCATATAGGATGGCCGCTCTGAAGAAATAGATGGGCGGGGTAAAGAAATGACTGCTTTCACCAATTGAGCCTTACAAGATGAAGATGAAGGGGAGCATTGCCCCATCACAGACATTACCATATGATTATCTTTATGGAAGGAAGTAGCAGTTTGTGATGGCAACACCGTAGGAGCAGGTTTTCAGAGGGAAGCAAACCTGTAGAGGCTAAACTAGTCGGCGTGGATTCTTGCCTCAGAGACCCTTGCATAGGGAAAATCTCATAATTCTCAGTCACCTTTTGCAAAGCTTCCTTGAATTCTCGTACACTTTTAAATGAGCGCTTTACTAAGAGAGATGCATTGCCAAGGAGGGATGAGACTCCAAGCCAGCCAAATTAGCCGCAATAGCATCGTCTAGGGGTAGCATTTTAGAAAGCAATAAGAGATGAGCTTTATTATAAAAGCATTCAGCAAAAGAAGCGATGTATTCGCCCTGTTGCAGGCTAAGGCACATAAAGGCCTGTTTTTGCTGTTTAAACTTTGTAGAGACCTAAATTACTCTGTTAGTGTTTGTTTCACCTCCTCCCAGATGCTGAGTGTGGCCTTGTGTGGAACTATTATCTATTGAGCGCCACGACTCAAGAAGGGAAGGAGGTACTTTATTTTAAGGTGGTCCATTTCACATTTCATAGCAACTTCATACATAAAAAGAAAAGAAGCAACACTTGCCTCACCCATGGTAAACTTATTCCTAAAAAGGGGTTTAGTTATACCAAGGGAGACCCCTAAGGGCCTTACAATGAAATCTGCTCAGACCTTTTTGAGGCGAGACAAAACACTAGCTAGCTGGAGTTCAATAGAGGCTAGCCGAGGGTTTGTTTCCATTGTTTTTAGTTCTTTTTTGTGGACTACAGGGCCCCTGTAGTGAGTAACACTTTTTAGATTTTAGGGGTAAATAATCTCGCTAGTACATTTGAAACCTAAAATACATCAATTAAGGGATTTAAACCACTTGTTATATTGAAGATAAACAGATAATATAAACTAGAAAGCTATGTTTTCTATAGTTTTATTAGTTGTCGTGGAGGGTAAGAAATGAACCCTCCTGATAAGTTGATACTTAATTTTTGAAGTGTCAAGGCTCGAAATTTGGATGTATTAGTAACATCTAAATTAGGACTTTTAATATCTTACAAATTAGAGCTTGGAAGCTTCACTTCACTTTGACAAGATGGCCAATGGAGGGCAGGTAAGATAAGTCCATCCAGTAAGGGTTTGATGAAGTTTCACCCAATCACTTGCTGGAAAAATTTTGCACTTGGTTGGAAACCCTCTGACGTTAAAAAAGGGGCTGGTCTCCGTAGTGTAGGCTGTACTAATGTGGAAGTGGCCTGGAGAAGCGCTTCTGATGAGCTTTCCAAATTTGGCTGACGATTTAGTGCAATCTGATTTCACAAACTTATTTTGCTTGCCCGATTTTAATAAAAAGGTGTTACCCTGATTCAAGGGGTTCTACCAGGAATTGACCAGGGTCTCTTGTCCGATTTTTTCATCATTTACTCCAAACCACTCTTTTCTATGCATTAACTTGTAATTGTCTGACAGATGGTAAAGGGCCATATAGAACCATGCAAATATGACGCCAGTGCTGCACAGATTCAACAACCACAAGAATTCTCTTGTTCTAAGTAAGGTAGTTGAAAAGAGCAAAGAACATTTTCTTATTGAAATAAGAGTTGAGCTCTCCACTACTCTTCTACTTCTTTCAACAATGCTGCTCCCATTAAAAAGTTAAAAAGCGTTAGTGGCAACAATAAAAAGAAGGTTTTGATTGTCATGCGCTAGAACAGTTCTAGACAAAAAGATTGAATTGAATGCATTGAAGGCTGCATTACATTACATCGATGAATCCCCCCCCTGGGTTGGGACCATCTAGTACTAAAAAAAAAAAAAAAGGCTGCATTACATTCCATTTTCTATTTAAAGGTCTTCTTCCTGGATGCATGGTAGAGGGAAGCAGCGACTTCAGATAGCTGTGAGGTGAACTTATTGAGGTATTTTGTGTCCCAGGAACCTGTGCAACTCTGTTAGTGTGGTAGGAGTCTCTCAATCTCGGATGTCTGCTTTCTTGAATAATCATGTGGCTGTAAGAAAAGATAATATTCCCTAAGAGCTTAACTTTGAGATAGAAGAAATTCCACTTGATCGCTTTGATTGTAGGATCTTCCTATGTTGGATGTTACATTAAGGCTGACAGATGACAGGCGTAGAACTCTTAGTTTTATGAGAAAAAAAGTATATCGTTCGTCTATTCTAATGTTCAGGAACCCTTCCATCTAGTACTAAAAAATGTTCAGGAACCCATAAGCTCTCCTAGGATGTCATCAATAAACCTTTGAAAACAGGTGGGTGCATTCTTAAAATAAAAGGGGAAGACCCTGATTGGTAGATACCTTTCCTGGTGCAGAAAGAAGTCAACCACTCCTGGAGTTCTTTGATTTATTTCTGGATGAAAACATTCATATATTATAGCTTGCTAATACACTAGCCTATTCAACATAGCAAGAAATCTGCTTCTAAAGGTGAAATGGATGGTTTAATGAACCAATACGTTTTTAATATTGCCATAATCAGTGAAGGGTCTATGTGAGCCATCATTTTTCTCCACAAATAACAAAGAGAAGCACACAAGCTAAGATGTTTTATAGATATGATCCTTGGAAAGCATTTTATCAAATTAAACGTCAAGGGCGGCCTCCTTTCTCAAAGTAAGGGTTATATGGTAGAGGATACTTTAACAAGGTCAAATTTCAGCTTATATTTAGTAAAACGAATTTGCGCTTGAAGTGGGCAAGCTTTAGAGGAGTCAAAGATGTCTGCAAAGGCTTTAATACCCTTGGCCAGATTAAGTGCAAGAGATGAAGTTGGGGTTTGGTGAATAGCGGCAAGGCCAACCATGAGGAAGAGTCCCAACTTCCTTGGTAATGCCATGACGCTTTTATCAAGTCTAGTGATATTAAAAGTAGTACCTCCTGAGAAATTCTACGTGGAATGAAAATATGTAAATTTAGAGTGTCAAAACTTCGCAACCATCTTATACTAAAATTGATGGGTCAAAAGCTTTTATAATTGCAGAGAAAGTCTAAAACCGTCCGTCTCATACATTAATGGGGACTGGGGTTAGCACTTAGTAGCTAGAGATGGCTTGAGAGACGCCACCATTTAAAAATTGGCTTACCCCTAGAGTAGGTTTAAGGATTCCGCAAGGTCCAGGAAAATAAAGTTTTCAGTAAATTCAGTGTCTACCAAAGTAATACATTTGAAGTGCCAGTCTAAGTAGGAAAAAGTATACATGAACAAGGGACACGCAGAATAAGAATTATTAGGTGAGGGGTCAAAAAGAATAAGCTGGCTCATACTTCAGAAGATAGGATAATTGAGAGTGTCCCCTGAAAATTCTACATAAAATGTCTTCACATTGCCCATGAGTTGACCATGAGACTTAAAGGATGTAGAGTAACATGATGATCTATTTTCTTCAGTAAAAAGTCATTGTCACAAACACCCACGCCAGTAAATACAGCCAAGACGTTTAAGGTTCTAACTAAAAAGATCTTGTCTTTAGTCATCTTCTTTATGGATTTCTAGCCATCTCTAATAAGTCATCCTGAGAGAAAGATCTGGGACAATAAGGAAAAGTTTCTTCACATTCCCAGGAGAGACCACTGTATTAAAGAAAGCCTAGAATCTAAAGTTTGCAACTGAGGGTTCAGAGCTAGGGCTAAGTGGATGCTTTTAATCAAACAAGATGGACTTAATGCCCCTTGACCGTTAGGGCAAAACAGATGGGTCTCCTTGGAGAGCAGCAGTGCAGGGCCAGTGGTGACAAAAACACCATTAATAATGAAGGTTTAGTCTAACCTGCTATTAAACTCAATGTTATTTTTAAACAGTAATTTGGAAAAACGGTGAATGAATATTACCAGGAGACTTTTAGGTTTAATGACAGAAATACTCTAATTGAGGGAAGTCACAATGGGATTGAGCCTTGACAAGAATCAGGGTTATCAAAGAGTATTCATAGGAAGTTGTAACAGAATTAGAGTTTTCAAGCTTCAAGATCAGAAGCTTGGAGCTTCAGTTGGGATATAAAAGATGAATTCTTAATGAAAAAGTATATATGAGAGTGAAGCAAGTTCTAGTTAAAGTAGCATAAGGGTATGTGATTTGAGCTGAGGAATGAACCGATCTCCTTACTCTTGAATAAAGCCTCAAAAATTGCCCTTTGAGACCTCACGATTAAAGACCTGTCCTTGAAAACAATGATGCAAATTTCAATCAGGATACATCACACTTAGTGAATCATTAAAGATGCCTTCTGTTATTGAACTCCCGCTTCCATAACCTTGTAAGACTCGGCTTCCACCATCACAGTCATGAGGCTGAGCAGAACAATGAGGGCGTCAACCAGGCAGGCGATCTGGAGAAAAGTAAAAATCCTTATCATACGTGGCTATGGAGGTCCCCAAGGCATCACATCCCCACGCACCCTATAAATCATGAGACTATTTTTCTCAATTTAAATAGTCTAATTCTTACCTTCTTTTCATCTTCATTGACCTCTACTAGTTTATAGTTTCAAGCCCATTTTTAAAAATTTGCTACAGTTAAGAGAACTATTACACCAAGACATGATAAGTGTGCTCACTACAGGAGGCTCCAAGCCTTACAATTGAAAACTTCTATAATAAGGGTGGAGATTAATAGCAATCAAGAAAACCAACCCGCTAAATATTTTAGAAATATAAATCAATGAACTAACACCTTTCAGTATGAAGTACCTCCACTACACCTTATAAGTGTATAGTTTTGAACACATTCCAATTTACCTTACCACCTCTTGACCATGATCAGTATCAGCTCCAATATGAGAACCTCAAAGTGATTTACAACAACCATTGAACATTATCTAATCCATGAGAGGATGTCCATTCACTCCCATGCCTCTTCAGTTCCTTCCACAATGCATACTTATATACCTTAGCCTATTTTACTTTAGAGCTGGATTTAAGTACTTAGCGATATCTCCAAAGCTTCATCCATCCAGCCATATACCACATTTTATATATAGTTGGGCTGCATCATTATGAAGTAGCGTGACAACTAGGGTTTACTAAAAAGCTTACACTCGAATATTTTCATTTTCTATAATTTGGCCTCCTCATTTATTCATGACAATCACGAAGCCATTGTCAATAAACGTTAGTTAATCAATGATGCTTGTATGTAACTCGCTATAATAAATAGTGAAATTTCAACTACCTTGGGGACCAGCTTCGTCAAAATGGTCAGCTCCTTGAGTCCACAAGGATCCAGCGCCTCAACCAGATTGAAGACCCTGTGTGGACACTCCAGTAGCACTCCCAGGAATTTTCCACCCAAGATGTCACCTCTGAGAGGATAGGGCCTGAAAGGTCCAAATGCCCTCGTGGACCTCATTGACTTCCAGTCCTGAAAAATCTACTCCTGGTGAGCCTAACAACTTTTGGAAAATAAGACTTATAAAGGGGGATCGCTGCCATATGGGATCAAATATGCAATGTACTCAAGGATACGAGCTCCAAGTAGATGGAATCCCTCTTGACACCAGAGTCTCAATTTATGCCATGTCAGATGAGATGGATAGTTTCAGTGCATTCTCTAAGCTCACTGACAATCGTGCCACCCAACTAAAACAAAACTATCACATATTTGAAACTCGCTTGAGTAACTTTGAGAGTCAGCTGCTCATCTATTGTGCCGAATTCAATCTCTGTAGGAGCAAGTTGCCCATAAAGCCTCCATCACCTCACTAAACCAAAAGAGGGATGAGATCCAGGAGGATCTGAAAAGATTAAGATGACTATGGGATCAATAAACCCCTAACAATTAAGCAGAAAATGAGTTTTTCAAGTCTGCACCAATTCCTGCTATCAATACTCTTTCCATCCATCTTGTGACTAAATTAAAGAATAGATTTAAGGAAAAATTCACCTTGGGGAAGAAAACTTTGCCCTTGTAATCTTTATGAAAGCTTGATGAAAGAGGCCACAAACTGAAAGAAGGTGAAACACATCCACACCTGTTTGAATATTACCGCCAGCAATATATAGTCCCCATTTAAAGGAATGCCTAACCTGGAAACAAGTTAATACAGCCTTAATCCGGGAGTTTGGAAGCAACCAAACCTTGAACAATCAAAATTAGGCGTCATGACATTCATTTGACCAAAGGAGAAAGTCCTGTGGAGTTTGCCAGCCGATTCTATACCCAAACAAACCCTTGACAACCACTAATTGTTTACACTGGACGACGCCATAATAGCGTCCATCTCCACGTTTGGATCTTATCCTAAGGTTCAAATGTACATGTTTGGCCAGAAGAAAAGCTTCACTTGGCTTTGGGAAATTAAGGAAGAACTTAATGTCATTCCTGAGCTTACTTTGCATACCAAGTCCTCAGTGTCATGGCCTCATGACATAATTAAGGCCACAAATTGTAAGAATAAAGCTGGTCGTCAGGAGGCCAAAAAGGTTAAGTAGCCAGGGCAACCTGAACTTAAACATACCCTGGACCAATTCTTGGTACAGGCGTGATATCTTGGTTAGTCCTAAGAATGTGCGTGATGCTCAGCCTGGCATTACAGCCAGAGCGTTAAAATGCACCAGCTACGCTCTAAATCCTGATGGTTCATTACAGTTGATTGAGGAACATAATTTTTAACCCGTTCCATTTCTAATATTACCAAAACGGGACGAGTCCAGTTACAGTCTTTAACTTGAGTGCAGCCAATTTTGGGTTACAGTACTCTAACCAATGTAACGTGCGCCTATTGATTCTCTTAGGCTTACACCACTTATACCAATTGATATCTCACCCCCATTGTTTAAGTATGATTCCATGAGACCAACTTTCCTCGTTGTTCAACTTCCTAATATTAATATTCCCCATTAGTTTATGTTTTTTGAATAAAGCTCCTTGGGCGAACCTGTGTGTAGACCTCCTCAATGAGGTATCTAACAACTTTGGCAATTTTATTCTAACAAAAATATCTACCATATCTGGTGCACCGCTTGGCACCAGGTCCCCTCCAGATCGAGGCATCTAAGCAACAACAGCACTGATCTACGCTTGGTTTTGAACTCCCCTTTGGGGCCTGTTGGGAAGTTGATATGACTGGACGATAAGCTACACATACCAGCGGATCAGAGTGGGAATTAAATCAAGTCTTAAGATTGATGGAAAAGGTAGATGGAAAGTAATAGATTGAAGTGTTGACCATTTGGCGAATCAAGGGAAATTATGCCAAGAGTTTGAGATAGACTAGAACCTCTAGAAAAGGGAGAATAAATAGGAGACTACCAAGCTGAGGATGCATCTGGATTAGGGACTGAGATTCAAAGAGCTGTATGGAGGATTGAAGAAGGAGGTCTTTTCCTGTGAGTAGGTTGTTGAAGATAAGTCTACAAAGAAGTAGAAGATTAATAAAGGTCCAATAGGGGCGATTGCTTCATATATAATTTTTCAAGTTTTATTGCATTCAGCAATCTTCATATCATCTAATTTGGTTGCTCAGTGGCTAATACCCTGTGCAAACCAACTCAGCTAAATCAAGACTTTACGCCGAGGATCAACAGTGGCGCTCACTACAGGGGCCACTGGTCAACTGTAGTTCCTCGATGCTAGGATAAAATGGTGAGCCCTCATTCATTACTACATATTTTAATCAGATTCCGCACGCAGTATGCTGAGGAAGTGTGGGAAGCACCTAATGATGAACCAGTATTATTTACTGTAACTGAGTTGGGTGATAAGGATGTTATGGTCGAGATGCAATTAGATAACTGTCCTGAGTTGATGACTGACCAACAACGTTGCTCCACAAATGTAACCCCTCAGAAGCTGCATGATATTATGGAATGGCTGTTGTAGGGTATTGATTATATGAAGATGAGGTGGGCGAGAATGCCTTGAATTTGTTTTATAATCAACGAGACCAAGAAAACTGCTACACCTTGTACATGTCCTATCTGGATGCAACTACAATGGGGTTGTCTCACCATTGTGACAGTCAAGGTGCTGCCTGACCACCCCATAGCCCCAACCCCCCTAATGCGGGGATCGTGGCTATTATTAACATAAATAATATAAATAAAAGCGTAGGGCTCAAGGGCAGCGACCCTCAAAAATGGCATTCTGACAAATCAGATGCTAGAAAATTGACAAAACCTCGGAGCAAAGGTGGCAAAAATTGATGTGAATGGTGACCAGGCCAATCAAAGGCCACCAACCCAAAGTATGATGAACTAAACGATGAGAATGGCAACAGCAAAGGGCATCCAAGCGAAAAAGGGGCTGCCAAGCCAAATTATGCCAAAAATGGAAGCATTGAAAACCATGGCATTGGGCAGCTCAGTGAATCAGGAGCTTCCAAGCTGAATCCACCACTCGATGAAAATATCGAGAGCCACAGCAAAGGGAAGCCCAGCGAATCAGGGGCTGCCAGGCCAAATTATCCCAAAAATAGAATTTTTTTGCAATAAGGTTGACATGAGAATGCCAAACTCTGATTTGTCCCTGACGAATGAAAATATATGCAGAAAAATATCCATAACGCCATGGGTACCCAATGAATGGTCTAGAATGGGCCTAGATGGGAATATTGGAGGCTGAGATTCTTGAAATAGGCCTATAATTAGCCCACCACCGCGTACTCCACAGGATCCAATTTACCCATATCCCCCATTTGATAATATAAAAACAACCAAGCGAAGGTGTTTAAGACAACTTTGTCTTCTAATAAATATGAAATAAACCTCAAAAATTGGAAATAAATTTTAAAATTTTATAATCATGATTAAGATTTTGAGGAAAACCCAGGATTTTAAAAGAAAATAGACTATTCCACGGATTTTGACAGAGCAGTCGCCTCTCTGTATGCTCTCTCTTGGGGACAGACTGTCCTCCTCAGTGTGAGCATCACCCTCATCGTGTTACAGGGATACCTAAATCGCTCATCAAGCCAACAAACAAAGGACCTACCACAGCAGCCCTCTCATGTTTGTGGGCCCTCACCTGGGCCCTCTTGCCCAACTGTTTTGTGGCAATGTGGAAGAACCCCATTTTACACATTAGACGAAGTTCATTTAATCTCATCTCCCTTTTATGGTATGGGATGGGGAGACCATATGAGAGAGCCCAACCCGTTTGGTATGAGCACAATACCACTCTCCTGATGGGCATCTTTTCCATCATGTTCCTGCTGAGGGAAGCCGCTCGCCTCCTCCCATCCTGAGGGAATTCCATCAATCATGTCCAACACGTTGATGCCACATCTGAGTTTAAACAGCACTGACCCCAGAGGAGTTGAGTGTCATGCACGGAACCTTCTCTCGCATTAGATTACAGTCCTGCCTCACAGCAGCCTCTGGGGGTACAACGGCCACGTCCCTCCAGATTGCCCAGGTGATAGTGGACCTGCCGAAGAACCTGTCCATCTGGCTTACTGACCTCTTGGAAACACAGCTGGCCCTTCCAGCCTCTCTGGAAGACTGCCTCCACATTGTGGAAAAAGCCCCACCCCAAACAACTCTCAGGATGCCGCCTGGTCAGCGCTCTTGGCCCTCATCCAAGGGAGAATGGCTGTTAAGGAGTACGCTCGACTGTTCCAGCCCCTAGCTAAAGCTGCAAAAGTGTCTCCTTCCCAGCTCGCACAGATGTTTAGACAGAACCTTCGCCTGGACATCCTCACAGCTATGGCCGCCACCCTCCTGGGGGCAACCTTGGAGGAAGAGGTCACTGTTTCTTCTCAGGTAGAGAACCAGCTAGCCTTAGCCCAAGACAGGGCCCCTGTGCCTGGGAACCACGGTAGATTCCACAGATGATGCGCGGAGTCAGAGTCCATCTCAAGCCATATGGGGCAACAAGAGCAGGGGGGCCCAGGGAAAATGCCTCACGCCCTGTAGCTCCTGCACCCACTACTCCCAGCGGCTCAGACGGCCCCACCTACAACCTTCACCCAACCTCTGCTCGCATTTCTTTGCATAATAAAGGAAATGGTTCCTCCTACCTGTTTATTCTTTTTACTTTGAAGCGAAAGAAGAAAGGGAAATGGGCCAATTTAGAAAAACTGTGGGCGTTAGTGGATACTGGAGCTGAAGAAAAATACTTGGACCAAGAGTTAGTCAAGAAATTGGAAGTAAAGTGCAAGAAAAGGGTACCGTGACTCTTGTGGACACCTCCAAGTCGTTGGAATGCTGGGAGATTAAGCCCAGAATCAAGCTTCAACAGGGACTCCACCACTTCTGGGAAGACTTTTACGCTATCCAGAACCTACCTCACCCCATTATTCTGGGCATGAATTGGTGTCATAAGTACTCCCAACATTTTGATCTGGAGGAGGACCAAATGATGCTTCACCCCAAGGGTCAAGAGCCTATAACGTTAGAATTCTTTACCTCAGGCAGAAGCAGGCCTGGCGTGAACTCTGTGCACCTAGGGACAGAGAGGGAAAAGGTAACAAAGGAATTCAGAGATTACTAACACCTGTTCCAGAAAAGTGTCACCGCCACCTGCACTCCACAGGGCCTCTTTGCATTCTCGTTCAAGTTCAAAGGGTATGCTGAGCACCCAAAAGGAAGCCCAGTGTACCCCCTGAACCCTAGGGCGAAGGAAGCCCTAGAACAGTATGTGAAGGATATGTTGGAGCGAGGGATAATTGCGCCTTTAAAATATTCAGTGGTGTCTCCCATTCTCCTGGTCCCCAAGGCCAATGACGAGCTCCGCCCCTGTGTGGACTACCGCCATTTAAATGTCATAAATGAAATGGACCCCTATCCCATTCCACTAATGGCGAGCATCTCCCAGATGATCACTGGGAGTCAGGTGTTCTCAAAGTTGGACCTGGTTGACGCTTTCAACCAAGTGTCAGTTGTGCTTTAACCAACAGTACCTGGCATTCAAGTGCCACCTAGGGTATATGAGTACAAGGCTATACCGTTCAGACATAAGAACGCCCCAGCCGTTTTTCAAAGGACCATTGTCCATGCCCTGGGCGACTTGGTCAGGAAATGCTATGTCGCGTACATGGACAACATCCTGGTGTTCTCCAAGTCTCGCGAGACACACACAGAGGACGTCAAGAAGGTCCTCAGGGCACTGGACAAGGCTAACCTGCGATTGAAGCCCTCCAAATGCAAGTTCTACAAGGGCTCAGTATCTTTCCAAGGAAATGTTGTATTCGAGAAGGGGACAGCCATCTGCCCAGACAAGCTGATGGCGGTGAAGGAGTGGGCAGCGCCAACGGATAAGACAGGTGTGCGCAGTTACTTAGGGGTGGTGAGTTTCCTGAGGAGATTCACCAATGACCTCTCAGAAACAGCCACCCTGCTTACCCAGTTGACCGAGCAAGTCTCTTTCCAATGGGGAGAGGAAGAAGAGACGGCGTCCCAGGCCATTAAGGAGCCCTTCTCACAGTGCCAGTCCTAGTACACCCAGACGCTAATCGTCCATTCATTGTGGAGACAGATGCATCGAACTTTGCCATTGGGGTGGTCCTCTTGTAGACAGGGGAGGATGGTTTGGAGCACTCGTTATGCTACTTCAGCAGGAAGATGCTACTGGCGGAAACAAACTACTCCATCTATGACAAGAAACTCCTGGCGATTGTCACAGCACTAGATGAGTGGCAGCATCATCTGTTGTATGCGCGCCACCCATTCATGATCTGGACTGACCACAGGGCCTTGGAGATCCACAAGAGTACCCTTAGGATGAACCAAAGACAAGCTTGCTGGCACCTAGAGCTGTCTCAATATGATACAAACTAGAATATAAGCCTGGTGAGAGCAACTTACTCCCAGACCTACTTAGCTGGGACCCAAAAATGACCTTCACCAAGGAGGAGGTGGACGAGTTTAACACGGCCACAATGCTCCCTCCCCAGGTGTTTGCATTGATACAGGAGGAACGCGCCGACTTAACAGAAAAAATCTGTACAGCCCAACGACGCACCAAATTTGGAGACAAGGTCAAAAGAGAGATAGAAGGAGGGGACCCCAGAGAAGGCTACAATAATTACAGGAAGGAGGGGGGCCTCATCCTGCACCATGACCGCCTATGGGTCCCAACGCTCAAGCTTCAAACCAAAGTAATGGAGTTATATCATGACCACCCCCTGGTGGGCCGCCCTGGGGTGGGGGAAACAATCAAGCTGATATGCTGGAACTACTCCTGGCTGGGCCTAGTGGGAACTGTAAGAGGGTGTGGGAATTTATATGACCACATTATCCAGCTTGTGAATTATCTAAGCTACAATTAATTTAAGATAATTTGTTCATTTAAATAATTTAGCTTATTGATTAAGCTTTGAGACTTTGATCAATTATTCTATCTCATTGGCAATAATCACTGATTAAATGTCTAATTGTGTTTCTCAGAAATCATATCTAATGATAATTATGGTTACAATTTCATCGGCTACTGTTGCTGACAATTTGAAGATGATTAAATTGACTTTTTAGGTAATTACTAATGGGAAATCGTCAGGTTTGGTAGCTGACATGTGGGCTGATATGAATAGCAATTTAATTACACTATTTCTCGTGAATATTAGCTGGAATATTTCCCAAAACTGAATCAATATCCCTTTTCTGTCGGCTAGGCATGCTGAGATCATTCTAAATATCCCTTTTCATCAGCTAGGCGTGCTGAGACCTATTGGATATCCCTTTTCTGTCGGCTAGGTGTGCCAAGAACCTCATGGTTACCACAAATATCCCTAACACATGTCCTTCATCAATTTACCTTATATTTATTCCCTCCTTCTACTAATAAAAAACACCTTAGTAATTTGAATACTTTATTATTTTCAATTGTGGATTGTTTACTTCAAAGTGAAGTTGTGAAGATGTCTTCCTGTCTAAGTGTCAATTCCAGAGTGAGGCTGAAGTCACTTAAATCCTTATATATTTCCAGAGTGAGGCCAAAGTCACTTCAAACCTTATATTGCCAGATTAGGGCTGAAGCTACCCAAATATTTGAACTTGACTAAGCTAAAATGTCTTCATACAATTAGCAAATTTTTTTATTCCCAGAACCAATAGTTTTGCAAACCTGTGCACCAGTAGAAACTCTGCGGTTTTTAAATGTGGTACTCATTACAGGGGGTGAGTCGAGTTTATAAGAACATAATAACGCTGGATTATCTAACTAATATGGAACATTGAAGAAATTAAGAAATAGGATCATCAGCAGACCACCAGGGAAATATCTAACTAGTGACTGGAATGCTGGTAGATCTTCAATACATCCATCTATCAATGATTGAAGTAAATGAGGATGCCGTAATGATTTATGAACCACCTTCAGAGCGAATCTGAGATAATATACCCAGCATCAGTGATATCCTAATGAGAGGATTCCAAATTTTGCCAACCGATACATTAAACTGAAGCTGTGGATTATTCCACCACACTACCAATCAGGAAGAGAGAAGATGACACTTTGAAAACTTCCTTAACATGAATACTTCAACATTAATAGGATACTTGTGGAGTGTTGGTAATATCAGCAATTATATTTTCAAATATGTACAGATGACTACCCAAAAGATGAGAGCTATCCAAGTATGGCAGCAGGCAGTGATCGCTGATCTTGTTGAGTATACTCAAAATAACAGTGTACAACAGAAGGCGCTGATGCGACTATTAGATGTCACTTTTTCAGCAGATTTGCGCCGGTTTGGATTCCAAATTGTAGTGTGTCTACCAATCAAACACCCAAATCAAGAATCTGATGGTCAAGCTGAATACATGACTTTGGGGAATAGTAGAGGAGATCATCAACCAAATCAGGTTCAATTACTGATGAAAACATGATGTGGATAAGCATTGTCAACTAGCTGAATCAAATATCGCTGATTTAATTTAAGCTCAGGAGGCAGCTGTGCAAAGCGCTACAGCCAATAACGAAACTCACATGGTCTTGCTCAATTTAGTTAAAGGAAGACAGGAAATTAAGAGTACCATTGACAAATGCTAAGAAAAGTCAAATGACTCAACAAAGAGATGAGAGCTGAAATTGATAAACTTTGCATGGAAATAGAAACCATCAACAAGGATGCTTTAGAATTGGCAACTCAATCCAAGTTAGATTCATTTAAACTCAAAGTCATTAAATTATATGATGAAATGTCCAAGTATGAAAAAGAGAACTGAGAATTGTATGAGCATTTATTTCATGTCCAAACCTGAGAGGGCAAGTTGCAGAAAGAAGTCAAAACTCTGAAAGTGACTTTACAAGAAGAAATTGATAAAAATCATCAACTTTGGGAAAATGACCAAAATCACTTGGCTTGGGAAGATAAAATCCTGAGATGATTGGATAACCTCAAAGACTCTAAGTGTACTTGTTCACAGGATGAGTACCATGAGGCAAATTTATTTGAGGAGGAATTGGCATCCATTGAAGCAGAAAGTATCACTAACAGCACCATTTAATCTGTTTTAAAATGCCCCAACCATTGCAGCACTTCCTGAAGTAACACCTGATGCAATTCCAATGTCTGGTTAAATCCTGCTTAGAAGTGCTGGCCCAGTTACTGTTGAAAATTTCAAGAGTACTCTGAAGTTGCCCATTTTCCATTAGGATAATGCGCCTGCCTTCTTCTGGTTATTTGAAATGATGATGTACAGTTATAGTGACTAACAAAAAGCTGTCACTGTTGTAAATTGTCTTGATACTTTGTGCCAAAACCTAGTTTTGCCTAACCTTTGTGGGGAGAACTGAAGTTACAAGGAGGCGAAGGAGGCAATTCTGACTGAATTTGGTAGTCCAGATAAGATGGCAGCTCGGAAACAAGAATTTATGGGCATTCAATTTAAGATGGACAAAACAGTGGGTGTGTTCGCCAACTGTTTTTATGAGGAAGCTCAGATCCTCAATGGGGCCAAAATGATGACTGATTTTGACAGGAGAATTGCGATGCAAAACACGTTGCGCCCTCATTGAGAATTGCACTGAATGATGTCCTCCACTTTGACCAGTAGTTACACCATTGCTCAAATGGTAAAACACCTAAGAGTTTTATCAGCAACGTTTGATGAAACCAAATCATACATATAAGCCAAATAACCAGTCAAACAATAATAAAGGACCAGGAAGATTCCCTGACAAGTCAAAAAATTTCAACAATCGTGGGAATCAAGATAAACTGAATGAAGGAACTAGACATTTAAGCCTCACTTAACTTGCAATAAGTGTGGACAGCCTGGGCACTTCGCCAATAATTGTGGACAACACAAACCAAAGGATCAGGTTAACTTAGTCCAGAATAAGGATAAACAGGAAACTTCTGACGGGCAGGGAAAAGACCATTTGGTCTAGATGTGGAACTGTCTAGAACTGCAGGTATCCAAGTTCCCCCTGATAAATAAGATAGTTTGGAAAAGTCAGACCTATTTGTGGATGAGCCTGAATTAGATACCCTTCATCAGATCGTGTACCAAGATGTAAACTTATTAACAAGATCGAAATTAAAGGAGATTGCCCCCAAAACTATACAAGAAGTAGCTCTCCCGCATGCCTGACAGATAATGGAGAAGGTCCAAAATGCTAAAGATGAGATGGACTTATTGAATACCAAGTTATATGGAGTTAATGTATTGATTATAATTGGTACAATTCGAGAAATGTAACCTGATATATCAAAACAGTTAATTAATACCCTGGATTTGGCCAATGAATCTGCTATACATGCAGTAAACAATAATTTATCTTATTTTTCTTTTTTTTAGTACTAGATGGTCCAAAAGCTTATCTTATTTTTCCAAGTGTGCGTATATGGATATTTTGGTGAACCCAATCCCCATCAGCGCAATAACGATAGTGGAGTGCTGATTAATATAGTATCCTAAAATTAGTAAAAAGATTAAAGACCAAACTGGATTTGGAGCACTGTAAACAGTACGAGATAGCAGGCCCTGACTCTAAAACTTCCTGCGGGGCTTATAGCGCTCTACTGCTACAGTTTGGATCCTTGGTCATATCAGCGCCAGTGATTGTTCTAGCCAACCAGAATTATGACATACTTATTGGCACTGACTTCATGCGGAAGTATGGGGTCAAATGTGACTTTGAAGAAGACACTTTGACAATTCTGGGACAAACGCTGCCGCTGGTCTATCAACACAAGGGGAAAGCACCCCTCAGTAGATGGAATAATTTCATCAATTTAGTCTATAAGGATGGAATACTACCTATTGGTTACAAGTTAGTTGAAAGAAAAGCCCAGAAAAAACCTAAATATGTAAACAAAAATTGTGGGATCCCAATCTGTTCTAAAGAAGATGTCATAATTCATCTGGGAATGCATCAAATTGTGGAGACCAGACTGACTTTGGAGATCCCAAAGCAATTGTATTTGTAAATTGAAGCTCTTTGGCAACAATCAAGGATCAAACTTTGGGTAGCCCCAGGAATTTTAATCCCTGGTCATGAGGAGATTCGGGTCCTTTTAGCCAATCTGGGAAAATCTCTGATAAAGGTCAAACAACACCAGGTGGTTGAATTCTCTCAACTAAAACTGGTATTGGAGATACATTCCTTCCATGAGTTCAGTGAACTGGACGAATTGGGACTTCCAAAAGAAAATGACAGGAATATCCATACACTAATTGAATGGGATTGGTTAGCTGGATTAACAAAGGACCAGAAGACAAAGTTCTGGCCTTATTCAAGAAATACTAAGTTATTTTTGCACAGGATGACCATGCTCTTGGGTGTGCAAAGGATATTTGGCACTGAGTCGATACTGAGATGATGTGCCAATTTGATTGAGGCCTATTTGACAGTCCATGGCAGCAGAGGCAGTTGTTGCCAAAGAAATTGAATAACTCAAAGAGCATGGAATACTCGTACCATCATCCAGCCCATGGGAGAGTCCTATAATAATAGTTAAGAAGAAAAAGTTTGAATTGAGTCATGATAGATTACTGACGGTTAAATAAAATCATGAAAAAGGATTTGTACCCCCTGACTAGGATTAATGACGCGCTGGATCAGTTGGGAGGAGCCAAGTTTTTCTCCGCCATGGACTTAATCTCCAGATATTGGCAGATAGACATGCCCCCAGAAGACCAAGAGAAGTGTGCTATTATCACAGCACAGGGGTTGTATCAGCTGGCGAGGATGCCTCAAGGCTTATGCAACGCCCCTGTGACATTTCAGCAGGCCTTGGACACGATTCTGTATGATTTAAAGCTGTTCTATGTCCTAGTCTATCTGGATGACATTAATTTATTCAGCTGAACGTTTACCAATCATCTACAACATCTTGAGGAAGTATTCAAGAGACTGCTTTGGAAAATCTTAAAATCAAGCCAAGAAAATGTCATTTATTGAAGGAGGAATTAGAATACTTAGGATTTGTAATTAACGCTGAGGGACTTAAGCCCCAATTCTAAAAGATAGAAGTGAATAATTGGATGTCAGTTCCCAAGAGCATATGCAATATTCAAGCTTTCCTCTGAATGATTGGCTACTATTACTGATTCATTAAGGATATTGCAAAAATAGCTGAGCCGCTTTTCCACCTATTGAAAGATCTGAAGAAGGGATTCATCTGGAGTGATGAGGCTCAACTCACATTTGATAAATTAAGGAAATACTTGATAACGAGTCCAATTTTAAAATACCTGAATTTTAAGAAGCCATTCATTATTCAATTGGATGCATCGCAGATGGCAATAGGAGCTGTCCTTAGCCAAGTGGATGACAAGGGGGATGAACAGCCCATAGCATATGTCAGCCGAACACTGTCAAAGGCTGAGAGAAACTATATGGCTACAGAGTGAGAATGTCTTGTGGTTATTTATGCCTGCAAGCAGTTTCATGTGTATATCCTCAGAACGCACTTCAAGGTCGTGACTGACCATGCCTCTCTCCAATGGCTTCATAACCTTAAAGAACCAGAAGTGAGATTGGTGCAGTGGGCTTTGAAGTTACAGGCCTACGACTTTGAGATAGAACATTGGGTAGGAGATAAGAATAAGAACGCTGATGGTCTGTTTAGGTTGCCAACCATTCTTGCTGTGTAAGATTGTGCTGATGAACTATTCGAGTGAGTGATCTGTGGGGAATTACAGGAAGAACAAATCAAAATCAAAAGCATTAAAGAAGGCAATGGAAAATACCAAGCTCTTTAATGGACAATTATTCAAAATAATGAATGAAAAAGAGGCTTTTGAAACTGAAACCTCTAGAATGCACTGAGATAATTTGGGCCACCCACAAGGTTGTCAGACATGGTGGGTTAAAGAAGACACTCGAACATCTCCAGCAATACTACTATTGGGAGTCACTGAATTTTGACGTTATTGATTATATCACCTGTTGTGTGGAATGTCAGATCCATAAGCCTCATAAGAATGTGACGAATTACCAATTAGTGAAGCCAGGGTTTTCTTGGCACACAGTTTCAATTGACGTTATGGGGCCATTAAGTGCGAGTATAGGCAGTGTATGTTACATAATAGTAGTAATTGACCACCTTACAAGATGGGTCAAAACCTGAGCCTTATGTCGAGCAGATTCCCTAAGTACTGCCAAATTCATCCTGGAGAAGGTGGTATACCAACATGGGTGTCCTCAAGTGTTGCTGAGTGACAATGGACTAATTTTACCTTATTTATAATTCCACGCCTGAATGAATTAATGGAAATTAAGGGGGTGATGTCTGCACCCTATCAGCCTGAAACAGATGGAGTTGTGGTACGAGTCAATGGGACACTTGCCGCAATGCTAAGGAAGCTGATCTTGGGTAAAGCGTCATCTTGGGCGTCTTATCTAAGTTGGTAACTTTTGCATATAATATCAGTTTCCATTTGGCAACAGGAAAAATGCCAAAAGAATTATTGTACTGTTGTAGAGCAGCATTGCCACCGATTCTCTTTCAGCAGTGGAGCCAACTCCAGGGATGAGCGTGGAGAAATATCGTTATTGACTTGCAAACATAATAGTAGATCTACAATTTCAAGCCTGTGATACAACAATCAAGAGAAGGATTCAGGCTAAAAAAGCTGATGATAAAGAGTTGATCCACTCTTAGGGAATTTACCGTTGAAGATCAAGTAGCATATTGTGATACACATGAGTTTGGTCGCCGAAATAAGCTAGATGTATTATGGTCAGAACCATTTAAGGTTATTGCAAAAATGGCAAATGATGCCTACATTATCAAGAATATATCCAATGGTCATAGTTTAAGAGTACACAGCAAATTTCTCAAAAAAAGGGTATTCATATATATATGAAAGAAATTAATTAAAAATTATGAAAAAATGGATAAAAATGATAAAAAAACAAAAGAAAATAATATAAATAAAAGATAATAATAATAGTAAAGAGAAGTTATTTTTAAATTTTTAAATTTAATTCGGGGAAGGCTGACCATGGGATGGACACTTCCAAATATGACTCAGGAAAGATAAACTTAGTACCAGGGGAGGCACCTCAGAGAAGCGATGCTATCTCTTGTTGCCAGCTGGAACGCCACTTATGGGGAGGGGGAGGGAACGTGTGAAGGGGCCGTAGCCACTATTGAGCACGTGTGGAGGAAGGGGTCTGATTTGATGAACCAGACTGGGAACCAGGAGGAGATCAGCTGTCAGCAACGCGGTGGGAGATATCCAAACATCCACGCTTGAAAGTGGTCCACCAAATGAGACCAGAATCTGTGGACAGCTTCTGGGAGGGTGGGGATGGAGCCAGCGATGGCATCCAAGACAATCGTGTGGATAGTCCACATGGCGATTGCAACCACCAGAGCACGGAGGGAGGGTGGAAGGGGGGCCATTGATGAAGCAAACATATCTCTTGACAGACTGAAGGGATGCGTTTGATCCTGGCCCAGCAGGCGTTGGACTTCGCGCCATATCACTTTAGAGGTAGGACACTTCTCCAGGCGGTGGAACAGCATTCCATACTGGCCACACATGACGCAGGATGAGTGTAAAGCTTAAGAGCGCTCAGCTGTACGATACACCCGCCTCAGGCAGCGCCACACATGGGAGCGGACTTAGGGCTGCAACAGAGGATGGTGTGCATATTTCCAGATAGTCTTTTAGGTCTCAGTGGAATAAGGGATGTCTATCATGTCCAGGTAGTCCACCCTGGATAGGACTTGGGGTCGAATGGGGATCACGCCATCATGGATGGGTAGCCCTTGTACCTCTTGTGTGAACTGAGGAGAGGGGCGGCCTCTTTGGGTTGTAAGTCCACTAATAGAAATTTTCCACTCTGCACTTCGCATGGAGAGTAGGATTCATTTGTAGTGGGTTTTAGTCCCGTGAGGACCTGTGGCCGATGTTTGTGATGCGAGGTATTTCATCAGGGAGTGGGGGTTTGATGGATTGTTGAGGCCCAAGGCTTGGGAGAAGTTGGAGTGAGCCGCGTGGGACCAGTGTTGGGATGGGAGTGTAGGAGCGGTGACGGCCGCGATCCAGGTGCCCAGGATCTTGGCAGCATGGGCTTTGAAGTCAAGCAGGCCCATGCCACCTTGATGATGAGGGCCAAACATGATCTTTAGCCGTACTGGTGGAGGGCGGCCTGACCAAAGCCATCCTTGCAGCAAAGCATACAGGGATTTGAAGAAGCTTGGGGAGAAGGGGATGGCGTGGGCTCTGAACCAGACTTTGGATAGGAGCATAGAGTTGGCAAGAACAACCCTGCCAGTGAGGGTAGCAGGGTGGGCTCTGAGAGAGGAGATTTGCTTCGTCACGTTGTCCAGTATATGGCACTCCATTACTGCTGACGCATACCCGCCTGCCTCCATCCACACGCCCAGATGGCGCACCGGTCCTATGGTAGGACGTGGCATGAAGGGGAGCACCAGTGGAGCGGTGTGTGTTGAGTTAGTAAGGCGTGGACGTGGGCGAGCAGATGGGCCGGGTTGGGAACTAATTGCTGGGGCCCAGCAGTTTTGAAATCAACCAAGGAGGATGATTTTAGCTTTGGAGGAGTTCAGTGCCGCGTTGCTTACCCGGGAATACTCCTGGATGAGGGGCTTCATGTGCG
>JAKSZP010002916.1:0-114787 GCA_022478985.1 Massospora cicadina | reverse complement strand
TTGTTAGAGTATACGGCCATCCCTTCCTGAGCCTCAGCGATGGGAGGAATTAAGTTAGTTTTGGGTCCTACTAATCAGTACTCTAACTGCTCAATGAAGTTTAAATGTTCCAATAAACAACTCCTAGGTTTATTTTCCTTTTCTCTTTTGGGGGAGTCCTTGACCAATAACTGAATGTGATATTTCTAGGATAGATAACTATAAATCTTTGTGACTTATTTTTTGTCAAATAATAAGAAATTAGATGCCTATGAAAAGTCATGACTGTCATTCTCTAACAACCGCTGGAGCTGACGCAACCAGTGATTTAAACCAAAGCAGCAGGGAGGAGTAAGCACCCAGAAATTGGGTATGAGAGGACTACAATTCCATAATCCAATGTGTGGTTTTGGTCCAGTGCAACCTTTATCTATTTAACCAGTCGAGTGGGAATGACATTAACGGCAATCAGTGACATTATAGACAGGGCTTTAAAATGGACAACTACTATAACTCAGGTAACCTCAGTGCCAAAATGAGTGAATTAGTATTTGGAATACCCTGGTAAAAGTGGTAGGAGATAGCAGGATAAGAACTAAATCTTTAATTAGGAGTAAGAGCCTGGAACATCCACTTTAGCAGGTGTAGATAAGACGTGACATTCAGAGGGGGACGACAATAGGCATGGGATGAGGCGCAAAGTTGTCAGCAAAGGGCTCTTTGCGCCCTAGACTGACTCCACTTTTCCTACTTCGTCAGCCTTTTTCTTTCAAATGACATCCGTCAGATGACAAAAAACCACAATAAGATAAAGGGTCGCGTCAAGGCTTAGATCTTTGGATGTCTCCTACTGAACAAATGTAGGTCCAGATCCCCTTGTTAAAGGTTTGACGCACCTCTGGCTCAGGAAACTCCATACTTGATTCTTAAATATCAAGGATGTATGAAACATATTTTCATTATGGAAATATAGTATGAGGTCGTGTTGTGCTGGGATGGGGAGAGGATGTCAGAGGTGACATTATCCAAGTTAACTTGGTTACAGGATGTAAGGGCCTGAGCTTCATGGTAAAACTTCTCATCAAACTTGATATTTGTTTCACCACGTTAGGCTATATCTGAATGAGCTCCAGTTTGCAATTAGACAGGGATATACTACTTCCAAATTTTTTTGATTAGGGAGCTCTTTAGCACCGATCAAGTAGCACACTATATGAAGTATGACATCATTATTTCTCAGGCCTTACTATTAAGACAACTTTGCATTTAATGGTACTTCTAGAGATTTGTAGCGTGTTCCATCACACTTACATACACATAGAGATAAGACAAAATGAGTTCAGTCCCAGGAACGTACTTTTCTTTAAAGGTAGGATTAAAATATACAACAGGTTTGGAAGAACATGGATAGCCGGAGGAGGGGACTGGTCAGTCCCAGTTGACTCTGAAGTTCCTCAGTAAGTTTGAGGGTTAGCCTTATCAACCTGACATTGGAAGTCATACATATAACCCTAAAGGTTAATTTGATAAGTGTTTACATGTTTAATAAAGCTTTGGTATCTTAGAGGCAAAGGAGCTTTTTTAATCTCAGCAGTCTGGCTTGCTACTTTGGCGGACAGGGAAATGACTATAATGTACAATGAGATCAGAGTGAGACCTTCATTAAGAAACTCCCATTTCATGCTCATCCATGCTCCTCAAGCCACCTTTAACAGCTGTTGTTCAAGGGCGCTAATTTGGACTTCATATTTTCCATCAAAAGAAGGTTCACTAGGCAGGCGCATATTCTTCTCCATTTTGATAGGGCTGCAGTTGCTGGGCCTGTCCACGTGAAGTAATGCTCTAGCCAGGTAGCTTTGGAAGGGACCAGGAAAGAAGCACCAGTGATGAGTTTTTAAATTAAATTTAAAAGCCAGTTCCTTAAAAGGTTACACAAATATTACGTTATAACTTCACAATATCTACTTTTAGGCTTTTGTCTATAGGGCAAATCTCTTTTTAGAAAGGGATATTAAAACCATCTAGTACTAAAAAAAGAAAGGGATATTCAAGGTGAATCTCTGATAAAAGGCATGTGAAATCTATGGTAAAACCTAGGCAAAATTATAAACAAAAAAGTGAATCCTTTTTATAGGGTTTGGGTTTTTTATAAATTAAATCAGAGTTCTGAATTGAGTAGGATAAAGCAATTTCCAGATCATTACAAAGAAATGTTAATGATTCTTCTTAACAATTTCTCCCAATCAATTAAGCAGATTTAGATGTTCCCTGACTGGAAAGATCTTTAGAAACTATTTCAACAATTTTGGAAGGAATTCGAGACATTAGCTGCTCATCTTGGAGTTCATTGCTCATGGTTATTCTGATAGCTTTTGTGGTGATGGAACTCCCTTAGTCAGATTGAAAATTATTAACATTTGAACTTCATTCCTGATAGTATGCAGGTACTGAGAAAAATAGAAATCTTTGTATGTAATGAATGATGTCATCATATTCTCAAAGGAATTAGATGCCCAGAAAAAGTATAGCTAGGGTTTCCCAGCACTATGGCCAAGGTTTTTAACATATTCGTACCAAACTGCAGGGTGAGCACAGCGTAGGCTCCTATGGAGCGGGTGCATTGAGGTCCAATGGTGACATAATCAATGTAATGGGGCAGATCGGCGAAATCTTAACTTTCTTCATTAACTTTATGAGATTTTGCTCATTAAAGAGCCAAAACTATTATGGAAAGTATGGAAATTTTATGAATCTTTTTTGCAATATGAGTGTCAAAACTATAAACTTCAGATAGAAGATAAGTATTCATTGGTGACTTATCAAAATAATAATAAGAATCAAGTTTTATTTATCATTTTTAGTCAGCTCATGGTTTCAAGGCTCTCCAATGGTGACCTCTGTAGGGTTTTTAGAATTTAATAGAGGCATAACAGGGAAAGTGTCTTCAAAAAGAGCCTCTGTCTTCATGCTGACTCTATTTTCCTGGCAGTTTGCATTTGCCTCTTCCATTTGAAATTTATAGCACTCCTCAATGGTGCGCCAACGGCCTTAACAGTAAGAGCAAGTGGAAATTTCTTTATTCTTGGCCACCAGCAAATGCACTCTAAATATAGGTAGAGATCAAACTGTAGAGGGGTATTTGTTCAACGTGGCTGTGGGGATCTCATTGAGCCTCATCATGTCGCAAATGCTAGTAAAGGTTTGCTTAAGACCTATCACATGAAGTTAAACATTGGTTCAAACTTGGACACAGAAAGGACGGCTTAATAGCAACATCTAAATAGATTTGATTAGTAGTAACTAGAAGTTGCGCACTGGCATAAAAGCAATGTGAAAAATCAAAATGATTTTCTCTTTTGTTAAGGGAAATGACATGAAAGCGTGTTTTTGATTTAAGAGGGTCTGAACAGAGCAAATTCCTGTATGAGAGCAGTCTTGACCTGGGCCCGGTCTGGCATTTATGAAAGTGAGAGGTCAATATCTCACAAGCCTCCGCACTTAAGCAAGAATGGATAAGTTTACCCTTTTGGCAATCAGTGGCCTCTTCCATAGTGCTCTCAAAAGAATTTAAAAGGATTCAATGTTCTATTGGCTTACTATGAATTTATAATTAAAGATAAGCTTAAAATTGAACCAACTGGTGTGGAGAGGGTATGGATGCCAGAATTAATAATCTGGCTAATCTCGGTGGACACTGACTTGGCATATGCGCAGGGGACCTGCTGGCCCATTTGGCATCAAATCTTCTCTAAATTATCCAACAACACATTACAGAATTGATTGTACTGACGTTGGACTTCTGATTAATTTAGGATTTCAAGTCCAAAATCTCGGACTTACAGATCTGACACAAGCATCCAGATTTGTGTGCTTGTGTTTCATCTTGTTGAAACATTTGTTAGTAATTTTCATGAACATTATACGTTTTTAATTTAAAGTCAAGTGAACCCAAGGTAATGTCCAGATTGATGGGGCTGCCATCAGGGTAAATTCCACACCATTGAGCCATGTTTTTAATCTGTTTCAATAGATCCTCCAACTTCTTTAAGTATCTTGCCACGCCTGGGGTCCTTGAAGCCTTTGGCCAGGGGAGTTGGTGATCCAGGGGGACCAGTGGGCCAGGGGGCCCTCTGGAGCCTGGGCATCCCTCAGTCCTCTCAGGGCCTCTTGGAACTTTGGGACCGTTGGGGCATTCAGGCCCCTGTGGCCCTTCAGTGACCAAGTCACTTTGGCGCTGAAGCTAATTATGCAGGGTTTTACATGACTCAATCGTTGCATTAAGATGGATTCTAAAATCAGGTCTGGACAGACTCCTACAAAGTGGCATTGTGGATGTACTCATGTACCTAGGAGACCATACCCTGCAGTCACTGAGTAAGGTGGTTATCCATATACCTAGAGATCCCAAAGTCCAGTAGGAAGATTTGACTTTGGGCATCATTGATGAGGCAACAATTGTCCTGGATAGCTTCCCAATTGTTTCAGACATAAGTGTAGGCAGTTTCATAAAATTTGACTAGGTATGATTTATGGCTTTGTAGTAATCCTAGCTGGCGTAGTATTTCTTGATGATGTAATACCACCATTTGGAGGAGATGGTGGAGGGCTGGATGTGCAAACTTCTGGAGGTATGGTTCTGCTTTTCCAACCAACTCATTTATTAGCTAAGGCAGTCAAACCATAAAGTCTTCACATGTAGAAGGGGGAAGCAGAAGCTCAAAAACAACTATAATTGGTTTTGCAGAGTAGATTCAATCAAGAAGATGCCAATGATATTGGATAGGCTGTCAGTTTGAGGTAGAATTGACTGGAGTTCAGCATGGGAAGGTTAGAATCAAAGGTAGTTCATAAGTTTAGGACCTCATGTTAAATTATTTGTACCTCAAAATGGAAGTTATAACACATTGTGTAATGCTCCGCTCCCCTTTGGGGAAGGGGATCCAATATTATTGTTATCTTCCATGTTTAATTATTTAAGTTTGGTAATTACAGCTTAAGGTGCCCATATATTGATCACCAGGTTTCAGCTTTTCGCAAAAATGATCCAATATCAAAAATTTGGGGTTCCAGAGCAGTAGGTACAGAAGTTAAAAATGGTCTTCAGGATGGCTTGATTAATTGGAATGGTCAGAGAGAGGTGATGGCGTAGCACAATTTCTTCTTCAGGGTCTGGTATTATGTACTATCCTGGACTATAATAATGGTTATCATAGCTATTTGAAGAGTAAAAAATGGGTATAATTTGCTAGAGGAGAAAATATAATGATCTTTAATTTTTAAAGATTCAATACTATTGGGTGACTATGCTTTGGCGGATCAGGATCTCAATCCTCTTCATCCAAGATTTTTGCTTCTCATACAGTACAAGGGTTGAGCTGCAGCCTCACTCTTTGATCATATTTGAGATTATTGTCCTTTTACTGTTTGAGGGCATCCAGATAGTAGCCGGTGGCATTGAGATGTAGTCTCGTCTTGTGATAATATATGAATCTACTTTACAAATTATTGCCCAGTTAAGGATAGGGCTCATTTTATGGCAATCCATTTGCTTCCTGAAAGGCTCGACCCTGGAGAAGTACAATCAAACGTTTTATCTGTCCATTCTCAAAGTAATTCAGTATGTTCTTAAGTACAAATGCAGAAACCACCTATAGTTATAAAAATTTTGTGTTTATTCGAGGTAGGAGGACATTAGATTTAATTCTTAGGTATGGTTAGTATATTAATTATCACCCTCAGTGAAAGCAAAAAAGTTTTAAATGAGCTTTTATGTTAAAGCTTTGTAAACACTATTATCCTCTACCATAATTCTATTCTATATCATTATCATAATTACATAAGTATCATCAACCATTTTAACACCATATTGCCCAAGACATGATATGAAGAAATTTTGGCAAGGGTTTATAAAAGACAATATGACATTCCAAATGCTCTCATGGTGATCAAGTTATTCAAATACCAGGTGAGAACTCTATATATTGTTGCAGAGGTAGCAGAGTTCACTATATTACACAACGGGTTGCTGGTGTGGAGGCATAGTATTTGGGTTCTTTAGCCCAGCAGTTGTCATCTATCATCCTGGGTATTATTTAGATTAAACATCCAGGGTAAGGATTTTTACTATACTGAATAGATATGTTATAAAGTATCTTATATTCTATAATCTTTCACTTTATTGGTGTTGAGATTATAAAAAGCTCATATTTTCCATCTGGGTCAAGTTATAATAAATTATCTGTCTTGTACCATTTTGGTTTGCTTTAGTAATAAGAAACCTTAATGGATGTTTGAGTTATTAACGATCAATAACTAATGTGAAGATTTGTTGAATATAAAACATTAGGCTAATCAATCTTTGGATTTGATCTTGAACTGTTTGACTATTAAGGTTTTGTTATGGATAATCTTCTACAATGATTGTAAGGTGTCAGATTGATTGGTTCACTTATCAACATTTGACTTGCTTATGCAGTTCAATCAGGGTTTGTCACTGATTGATGAGGGTGTTCTAGAGTTAATGAAGCATTGACAACGCTTTTTATAGAAGTAACTTGCAGGTTAGACGAAATGATGCAACTTGATATTAATGGGAAAACGTCCACATTATCTAAGATGGTTTCTATCTCAGAAAGTTTGATCTTTTGGGGTTAGATAAAGGCGTTGTGACACGCTATCTCCAAATCCATCCATGGAGGGTCGTGATCTAGTTGGGGTGGATAAGGACTAGTGGGTGAAGTTTTATTGTTTGAGATGTCCCATCAGGGTTGAGTTTATTAGCTGTAAATGCCATTTTTATTGGGTGCCACCAGAAGAGATGTGCATCAAATTCCCTATAAACCCTATCATTTTTAATAAAGGCAGAGTTTAAAGAAGTAGATTGTAATAAATTTTCTTGTGCTCTTGAGGAAGATTTGGAAGGATAGTTTTCTTTATCTGTTTTTTGCTCCAAGCTCTCTTGTATAAAGAGTGAAGAATAAAAGCCCTTGTTTATGTAGTTCTACAGTTTTTTTGTGATTAAAAATGAAGGAATTGTTTCCTTTATACAGATTTTTTGAGCTATTAGGTGAGAGATTGTCAGTACCTTCCTGTAAGAGAAATACCTAATAGAGTTTTAAATTATTATTTTTGATGAACTCAATTGGTTGAGTATTGATAAACTTTTGTCAAACCCATATTATCTATATTCAGCATGCCAATCTCAGTTCACTTAAGTTTAGAGGATGATTCGCTGCTCAGAGGATCTACTTTGCGCAGATTAGGCACCAGACAACCTTCTCTAACATCACAATAGCTCTCACTAAGCACATCTGTCCTCAGATACTACCCATTGGTGCATCGTTTGCTTGGATAACTTATTCACAAACATGGCAAACTTCTTGACACTCATAGTTATTATTGACATATATTTGCCTTCATGACTTAACGGGAACCTTTTAAATTTCTCCTTATGGCGTTAATAGTGCCAAAATATCCTCAACAGAGTGTCTTCTTTAAAACATGCTAATACCAGACTAATTAATGTTAATTACTTCAGATTATTCAATCTTAGTCTGATTATTGGCAACTACTAACTTGATAAAACACAAGTTAAAAACAAGACGGATAAACTTAAGATTCTGTAGATATGTTTTTTTGTTAAATAAAATATGAAGTCTTATATACTTTAAGGGGGATTGAAGACATAAACTGATAGATATTGTAAAAGATGGTGAATTTAAGGTTTTGATTAAGGAGTTTCAAGATCCTCTAGTCAGACAGCGTCTGACTTCTGCTTTTTGTTTCTTTACTCATTTGTGCTAATTATGATATGCGTGAGCTCTGTCTCATAGTTTGTACCTCTGGACCTGGATGTTCAGGGGCCTTTGCGCTAGGCCCCACTTCTGGATTATGAGCCATAGTTGCTTCAGTTGACATTAGTCAAGTACCAATTTCTGGTGATATTTGTCTTGACATTGGGTTTTAAAAGGCACTCCGCAATGTGCCTTGCATCATGGATTCAAGTCACTCTGAAAATTGGATGACTTCCTAATTTGGTAATATTCTCATTCAAACTTTGAATGCTCTTGCTGGCATATTTTGATTTGATAATTGGGGTGTCATCAGTGAAAATCAAATTATTTTGACCCAAAAGGTAAAAAAGTGGGTCAAACTTCATATAAATTTTGAGCGGCGTTGTTGTCCTTATATTGTAAAATCTCTGACTCCTCAGAAAAATTATTTTTCATGGCGTCACCTTGATTAAACTAAAAATTATTTAGCTCACACTCGCCTATAAAAGGGCCTTGATTGCTTTCATCTGTGATGGACTGATAACCAGTACTGCCACCAGTTTGGGGTTATTTGAACCAATTCCACTGGTCAAGGACTGACCAGTAGCATTAATCGCTGTTTCATCTGTGACATTCCCCTTCCAAGACGAGACCTGGGAATGCTCAATGTACCAGGCGTGTACTCTATTTAAAATAATGTTAGTGTCATCATCATTGATGGAGTATTACTCTCCTCTCTTGGTCAAGATGGTTGCAGGCCCAGTCTAAATGGACTGAAGTTTCTCTGGTTATGTTCCTCTTAAGTGGTAGAACAACACTTTATCTCCAATGCTGAATTCAGGCAAATTGGTTCTTCTCTGGCTCTCTCATTGACTTGGAGGGAGGCTAGCTTCGATTTTGTTTGAAGCTTCTAGCTGTATTATGATCAACTCTTCAGCCAACTCCTATTAGTAACTTCCAGGTAGTGGGTTTCTTCTATCTGCTGCCAATATTGGTTCCAGAAGATGGCAGTGAAGCCTCTAACCCATACAGGCTTTAAAGGAGGTCATTTCAATCACATGGCGGTGGCTTAATTGGTAAGTCAACAGAGCTGATGTGACCAACTGGCCCCACTTTGACTTGTAGTTTAGAACCAACTTCTATAAAATGCCTCCTAGGGTCCCATTTACTCTCTCAACACTTCTGTTGGAGGATGGAGTGTAGAGGGTAATGAACTGCTGTTTTACCCCTACAAAGATCATCAATTTATTCACCCCATATGAGATAAAGTTTTTGCCATTGTTGACAAGAGAGTTTGAGGGCATATGTGACTTTTAATCACCAGGTTGTACAAGAATAGAGCAGTAAAATTCACAGTGTACGTTTTGACCGTGGACGCTTTGACCCACTTAGTGAAGTGGTCAAACGCCACCAGGACAAACTTAGCGCCACTGGATGCTGTTGGCAATGGTCCCACAACGTCAATAGAGACATTGCTGAGTGTGCATTGGTTTAATTGGGAGTAAACTTGAATCTTTTTTCCAGTTGGCGAAACTGGCGCAGGGTAAAAAATTCCAATGCTTGGTGCACTTCAACGGACATGCGTTCCCAATATAACCTCTCCTTGATGTAAGCCAACGTCTTCTGGAATCGTCCATGGCCCACATGCTTGAGAGCCTCCATCACTATCTCCATGCGATCACTGGAACAGATGAAAAGTACCATTTATCTTGAACTTACTTTTGCAGATTATTATTGACATGATGGGTGTCTTTAAAACATATGCGCAGGGCGCTATTGACCACTTCTGTCTCATCCTGACATGCCTCTTCAGGCAGTCCAATCAGGTCGTACATGAGATTTCTTTCTGGAGACTACAGTTGGAATATTGACAGTCTTGACAAACCGTCAATGTTGAGATGTTATCTCCTTCTCAAAGTGTTATTATTGATATCATTACCTTTTCAGGTGGACAGCCCAACGGACAAGGAGTCCATATGGATCTTTCATGTTTCTTAGCTAGTGAAGAGACGTGTGATCTGTGACTATTTTGAGATGTACTCCACAAATATAGGGCTAAAGAGCTTGACTGCTCTGATCAATGCAAGGCTTTTGCGTTCAGTGATTGTGTAATTCTTTTCTTCCTTGCTTAATATCTTGGAATAATAATTCAATTGAAAGATACCTTGTTCTCATCTAGTATTTTTAAAATTGCACTAAGTCCCACATCACTGGCGTCAATGTACAAGTAGAAGGTCTTATTTAAGTCCAGTCATTCCAAGATTGATTCTTTAATTAATAACGCCTTCAACTCCGCGAACGCCTGCTCCTGCTCAAGGCTCTGCTAGAACTTCATCTCTTTAAACAGGAGGTAGGTATTGGGCGTCACCTAGTCCACAGAATTGGGAATGAACTGCCTGTAGTACTCACCATTCCTAGGAGCACTTAAATTCACTCATACTCTTGGGTGGTGTTGGATTTCATGGTTTTGTTTATGTTCACAGGTGCGTTTTTACCTAAATCCAACAATTCATTGCAGAAAAAGTTAGTTCTCAACTGCAGGATAACAATTAAGGGGTTATGGACCACTTATTTATTAAAAATAACAATCTCAATTAAGATAAAAGATTGTTTTATAGGTTTTTATTAGTTGCAATAAGAGGGTCAAGAAGTGAACCCTCATAATATGTTGAGGCTAGTTATTAAATACTAAGGTTCATAGTTCAGATTGCTTTGTAACATCTGAATTAGAGAATATTGAATCCGACCTATTGGGTTGGTTGAGACTCACCTTGCTTTAATGCGAGGGCATATGAGAAGTGACAGATGGGAATATGAACACATATGGCAGGGATTTTATAAAATTGGACCAATCAGAAGGTGAGAATATATTTCTGCCTTTCTGAACCCCCTATGCCACTATAAAATGGGGCCAGTCTCTGCGGTTAGGCTGTTTTAAAATAGATGGGGCCTGGAGATGAGCCTCCAATGGACTCCCCGGGTTTGGCCAATGATTTGGTGCAATTTAACAAACTAAACTTATTCTATTTGCCTAATTTCTAATAGAAGTGTTACCCAATTTGAGGGGTTCCACTAAGAATCTACCAGGGTCTTATGGCCAATATTTCATTACTTACCTCTGAACCACTCTTTTGATACATTGGACCTGTAATTGTCTGACATCACCCCTTCAAGAGTAGTAGGGGGAATAAGGTCACAAGGACCATCCATGCACTTAGTTAATCGTAACTCCAGAAGCAAGGGATCTATTGGAGTACTCATCCCCTCGCTTATAGGTGATAACAAAAGGCTCTTCCCAGATGGACCTGAGTTTTTCCTTTCTAGGCATGATTTGGTTGTGGTAGTAGAGTACCAAGTCTGCCACTTGGAAGGAAGGGAGTGGTGGCCAAAGCTTATTGGCCACTTGGCCCACTTTTGTGACAGTTTTTGCTAAATTGGTCATCGCCTCAGACTGTAACTGGATGATGTGCTGCGCCAACTTCTTCATAGCTTGATCTAAAACATTCCTAGCTGAGAAAACATCTTTGGTAAGTAAAAAAGTCACCCCAATTTTTCAGCCATATAACACACATAATGGAGACATCTTAAAGATTTGGTAGTAACTGATCTGGTAGGTCATGATGTCACTTAGTAAGTACACATCCCAGTGAAGGGGGTTTAAAGTGGCCTTTTTTCTGTAATATAGAGACTAGGGTCCCATTGGCTCTTTTCATGATACCATTAGTCAAGGGGTTATAGGGGGCAGAAAAGAGCTGTTGTATGCCCATGGATGTAGCGAGGATCTTCACCAATTGGAAGATGAAGTTTTTACCATTATCACAGAGCAAAACTTGTGGGCAAGCATGTTGAGCGAAGATATACTGATGGAGGAAAGTGGCAGTGGCTTTAGCCGTCTGAGCTGGAATAGTCACAGCCTCAACCCATTTGGTAATGTTATCAATCCCTACCAAGGTATATCGATTTCTAACCATAGTTTGGGGTAAAGGGCCAACCAAACCCCAAACTTATTGTGTAGAAGGGCTGTTGAGGGGTGGTAGGTTGATATTAGTACTTAGTTTTGAAGCTGGATTGCTTTTTGCATGTCAGACAGGCATCCAGGACTTTGATGATGGTCTCCATTATTACCTCTCAGTAGTAGCATTCTTTCACCCACTCATAGGTTTTTCACACTCCGCTATGCCCTAGGATGGCATGAGACTCCATAATGACAGATAATTGCTCAGATGGTTGGAGGTAGGGTAACCAGTTCACCCCTACTTTCTTGTATAGTTTCCCATCATCCACCTTTGTGTTATGGGAGTGTTGAGCTAACATCTTATGGATGGGTTCGTCCTCATCCTCCCAAGCGTCAGGGGTCATTAGGTGTTCACGTAGCCTCTCCGCTTCACTATTAGTTAAGTGAAGGATGGGCAGCCAAGTCAACCCATCGACATTCATGTGGCTCATCCTGGCTCAGTGATCAATGGTCATATCATCGTGATGGAGCTTCAAAGCTCAGCGTGACAACCGCCCAGTGGGATCTTTAATATAGTATAACCTCTTTAGTGAGGCGTAGTCAGTGATCACTTCAAATGAGGTCCCACATAAGAAAGAGTGGTAATATTTAACAGCTAGTAAGATGGCAAGGTACTCCTTCTCAATGATCCTATAGTTGCGTTCTGCCTTAGAAAGCATCTTGCTGAAGTATGAGATGGGATGATTAACCCCAAAATCATCCAGTTGAGCCAAGATAGCTCCAACTTCATAGTCAGAGGAATCAGTAAACAACATGAATGTTTTACTATAGTCAGGGTGGCGTATGATTGGCCGTCGCCGCAGCAGCTTTTTTAGCATTTCAAAAGCAGCCTTTTGTTCCGCTCCCCAATGAAAAGGGGTGTTCTTAGCAAAAAGGCGTATGAGGGTTCACTGAGCAAAGCGAATTTGGGAATGAATTGATGGTAGCACCCCATCATGCCCAAGAACACCTGAATATTGTGGAGGGTTTTAGGTGCTGGAATTTTGGATAACGCCTCAACCTTATCATGGAGAGGCTGGATCCCATATGAGGAGATGGCGGCCCAGGAAATCCAACTTATTATGGAAGAATGTACATTTGGAGGGCTTCAGCCTAATTTAAGAAGCCCGCAGGCGTTGAAAACTTCCTTTAAGTGTGAAAGGTGCCATTGAACGTTCAAGAGAAGACAATGATATCGTCAAGTTAGACAATTATGCAACTAAGCTTCAGATCCTGCAAGATGTGATCTATGGCTCTCTGGAAAGTTGCAGGCGCATTGCACAACCCTTGTGGTAGTCTGATATGTTGGAAGAGACCCTTACTGCAGATAAGAAAAAAAATATCCTGGTATTATGGAGAAAAGTCCATCGCTAGTATCCAATAACCAAGTCCATGGTAGAAAAGAACTTAGACCCAGAGAGTTGGGACAGAGCGTCGTCAATTCAGGGGATTGGGTAGCTGTCCTTCTTAATGAGATTAATCAGCTTGTGGTAGTTCATAACTACCTGATGCCCATCATTTTTCTTTTTTATGAGCAATAGCGGAGATGACCAAGGGCTTTGAGAAGGCACCAGTAGCCTTGCGCCCAGTAATTGTTTAAACTACGTCCTCATCTTGAGTTCCTCAACTTTTAATTTACAATAAGGCTTGGATTAAATAGGCTTGGCATCACCAACGTCAATGGTGTAGCTCCAGCCCTTCATATGACCTTAGTCAATACTGGATTTGGATAAAATGTCTCTATATGACTCAAGAAAAGAATGAACTTAGTAATCTCAGCGGGTGTTAGATTATTGGAAGTTTTAACATTGGGCAAAGCGCATATCATTTGGTAAGTGGGTAGTACTTCTCTAGCATAGACACAATATAATGGACTTTTTGGATGTCTTTATTTGGAATCATCAGGGGTTTTCAATCTCCTAATGCTTTTTAAAACCATGTACTTGTTAGTGAGATAACCCAGCAGAAGATTGATAGGTCGCTGGTAGGCAGGGTCTAGGATACCTGGCAGCACCCCAGGTTCCAAAGGGCTTATTCCATTAATACGTGTTAAGTGCATAAGGTAGTTGCAGGGAGTTTGCATAGTAATATTGGTGTCTATCACCTTTTGTTCATCCGCTTTGACTACTACCTCCTCTGACGCATGCAATGAAATGCCCTCTGAAGCATCCGCAGAGTCAGGCAGCTTTTTTGTCTTTCTGACCAACGTGGTATAAGTAAGGGTGAGGGTGGATGAAGGTTACTCAACTATGCATGTATATTCTTTCTTCTTAGGCTTATCATTTGTAAAGACTAGGGGAACTTCGTAATTTAAAGGGGAGATAAATCCATGTTTTGTATTGATAATTCCGTTATACTCAATCATGAATTGAGTGCCAATGAGTAGGTAATATGCGTTATTATTTAATGCCACAGAGGGTTCAGACAGTAGGAGATTCCTAATTCGTATGGGTAGAGAAGAGTAGGCTCTAATAGCTCACATGTTGTTGGGCCCGCAGTTCCAAACTCTTGAGAATAGTCTTGGTCAGACGCCAACTTAATTTGTTGATGAGCTTTGAAGAGACCACATTCACTGGAGCACCCATATCAAGGATGGCTAGAACGCGCAATTTATTGATGACAACCTCTACCTTAATTACTGTGCTACCAAAAGTAGGAGGGGAGGGCGAGAACTTCCTCTAAATAGGGAGTGGAGGCAAGGCGTTGAGTTATTGAAGGGTATTTATCTCTAATAGATTGAAGGGTAAGAGCCATCTGGGTGGATTGGATTACTGTCTGAAAAATCTGGTCAGCATTAATGGCGCTACCAATCACCTTTGAACACCTCAACACTTATTGGAGATAGGTTCGTCGTGGTATCATGGCTATATCAATTCTTTCAGGCCTCAACTTATCCAGAATCTGAACTTCCATTGGGGCTCCTAAGACATATTTGCTTGCGTCTTCACCACCCCCTTCAGACTCATCATCAGAGGGATTGTCAATGCACCCCAACGAGTTACTAAGAAGGTGATGAGAAACTGGCTTAATCTCCTCATAAGGGAGGGCTTTTTTGCGCTCAATACCCTTTTGACTTTTGAAGGGAGCATTGTAGCTGCACCAACTTTTAGGGATGCGATGGAAGTGTAATGGCTTTGACTTTTGCTTTAAAAGTGACAGGCTTGCGCTGCCCCATGACTGCAGGTTTTGAACTAGGGGCAGCCAGAGGTGAGGCTAAGGGGGATTGAGACAGCGGCTTGGAGGGACTTGATATTTTATCCACTTTAGTAGACCACTCAGAAAGAGGAGAACAAGGCAAAGTGATAACTGACTTCACTAGCTGAGCTTTTGGAACTAAATTCGGAGGGGTGCACTGCACCATAACTGCCAGTATTTACTGGCTATCCTCACATGGTAGAGGAATGTCTTGTCGCTGCAGCTAAGCAGAATCTGAGTTCCAGAGGGATACAGCCATAGAAGAGGCTGGAGGGGCAGAGTCAATTCTCGCTTTGGAGCTCTTCGCAGAAGTTCAGGTTCATGAAAGTCAGCCACTGCTGCAGTGTCTCTTTAATATCCTGTAAGGTTGAAAGGTGTGCTTAACTGCGGAGAAATGCATTGCTAAAGAGGGATAAGAAGCCAAGCTAGCCACAATAGCAGCAATATCATCATCTAGTGGAAGCAGTTTGGCCAGCGACAGAGGTTGAGCTTTTCTTAAAAATCACTCAACAAACAAGGGGATCAATTCTCCCTCTTGCAGGCTAAGGCACATAAAAGCCTGTTTTTGCCATTGTAAACTCTGCATGGAACCAAATTCGTCAATCAGTGTGTGTTTAACCTCCACCCAGGTGGTAAGTTTGGCAATATGGGGAACCATGATCTTCTGAGCTATATGACTCAAACAGGGAAGGATACTTTTGAGTTTCTGATGTTTACTTACTCCTTCAATCGCAAATTCATACACAAAGATGAATAATGCAATACTGCCCTCGCCCAGAGTAAACTTGTCCCTAAAAGGGGGCTTGGGAATGGTGGGAGACTCATGAAAAAACATAGAAAACACGCTGTTCCAGTGTTTTAAGCCAAGACAGTGCGCTGGATAGATTCTGGTCTAAAGCATCTAGCCAGGGATTGGAAACCGCAGGAAGGTTGTGAGGGTTATTCAACCAACATTTTCCATTTTAACAGTGTTTTGTGGTGTACTACCCCTGTAGTGAGCACCACTTGTTAAATTTCAGGGTTTTGTTTATTCTCACAGGTGCATTTTTCACCTAAATCCAACAATTAATTGCAGGGAAAATTGGTTATCAGCTGCAGGATAACAATTAGGAGGTTATTGACCACTTATTTATTAAAAATATAAAAACCTCATTTAAGATAAAAGATTGATTTACAGGTCTTTATTAGTTGCAATAAGAGGGTCAATAAGTGAATTTTCATAATAAGTCGAGGCTAGTGTTTAAATGTCAAGGCTTAAAGTTTGGATTGCTTAGTAACATCTGAGTTAGGGAATATTAGAATTTGACCTATTGGATTGGTTGAGATTCACCTCACTTTAATGTGAGGGCAGATGAGGAAGTGACAACTGAAAGACAAACCCATGAGGCAGGTTTTTTTTATAAATTTGGATTAATCAGAAGGCGAGAAAATATTTCCATCTTGTTGAACTCCATCTTACCCTATAAAAGGGGCTGGTCTCCATGGGGTAGGCTGTACTAAAATAGAAGGGGCCTGAAGAGGAGCCTCTGATGGACTCCTCAGATTCATCTGACAATTCAGTCCAATCTGAATTCCCATACTTATTTTATTTTATAATTCTTAATAGAAGTGTTACCCTGATTCAAGGGGTTCCACCGGGAATCAATCAGGGTCTTTTGGTGAGTATTTTCATCATTTACTTCTGAATCACTTTTTATAATAGATCAGACTTGTAATTTTCTGACAGGTGCCTCCATTGCCATGTTTGCGTTCAATTTTCCATCTTGATGCTTAATTCCAGATGGGATAATCTCGTGCTTAGAATTTTAGTTGCATTTGAGAATGTAAGTTTGCTTATCTACAGCTTTAAGTTGGAAGCGTGCAGCTGCTTAAAGACCTCCCAGAGGCGTTAAAAATGTTCCTAATATGTGAGGTGAACACTGTGATGTTGTTGAGGTATATTACCACACTTGATAACTTAGAAGTGTCTGAGATGGAATACTTTACTAAGTGGAAGGTTTTGGGGCATTACAGAGTCACTGCGGCATCCTTGTGGGCTCAAACAATACTTGGCTGCTGATTAAGGCGCAAATCTCGTGGTCCTCAAGGAGAGCTCTATTTGCCAGTAGCCACTGTCTTGGTCCATGGCTGAAAAGTATTTAAGCCACCCAGGTGCTTTAAAGCATCATTAATGCATGACAGCAGGTACAAGTCCTTAGTGGTAATCTCTTTAAATGGGAGTAATCTATGACAAGCCTATGAGTACCATCCTTCTTGTGAACCAGAAACAAAAGATATGCCCATGGGCTCTAGGATGGACGAATTAGCCCAGAATCAGCTAACTGCTTGAGCTTTTATGCAATGACTGCGTTTTTTGTCTTAAAATGGCGGTAAGGTTTAAACTTAAAGAGGATAGCTGACTGGTGTCCATTTTATGGGCCTCCCCTTTTAACATACCATAGTTGTTAGGGCCAGTGCTGAAGATATCATTGAACTCGTCCAAAAATTCGTCCAACTCTTTCTGCTGCTGGGGTTACATCACCAAACCCAAGCATAGTAAAATCCCCTCATGCGTGGATGGACTCTGTGTATTGACAACTGGTTAGGAGTGCCAGTGCCACAACTTGTCCCCTTTCAACTTTGATTGGTTAGGTAGTAATGTTCTCAGGAAAATTTCAGCTCTCCAAGTAAGTGGTGTTGTAGAATCCTGGTAACACTCTGAGATCTTTCTCTCAGATTACGTCACAACTGTACACTTCCAAGATTGTGTCAGGAGGAATCTTAACGCTGATTGATACGGTCATTTTTCATTAGTCTTCTGGTCATATTTCTATGCTTTCACTTGCACTCAAGGGTAGACCTTCTTCAGCGCTCACAGTAGGCGGTAGTTGTTTTATACCCTTCTCTGTTAAGGTGTAATCAATTGGACAGATTAATTGTCTGTTTCAACCAAGCAAGTAAGCTTTTTCAAGGTTTAATGTCCTCGGTCTTGAACACCAGGGGGAGTTGGTAGCTCAGAATGCTGACTGTGCTTGTAGTAAATTCAATCTTCGCCCCAAACTCCAGAAGAAACTGTTTCCTAATTAGGTTTTGCAGTGTGGTTGCAAAAACTACTGCAGGTCCTGTCAGGAACATGCACCCAAATTGTAAAGGTAAAGCAGAACAAGCTCCTAAGGCGCAGGTGATGTCATGTCCTGCGGTACAGTATCTCACATTGTAGTCAATGTGAGGCATAAACATGAGCTTCTTCATAAGTTTGGAGAAGGTAATGTTCACTTAAGTCCAGGTGTCCAGTACTGCCAGTAAGCGCACCTTCTGGATGATAACTTCACCTTCATTACACTCTTGCCAAAGGGTTTTCCAGTGACCAGGACTTCAGTGGCAGAGTCCTCCAATTGTTTAAAGTAATATCGTTTGTATTTGCTTTGGTTTTGTCTTCACCATCCAAGAAACGACATTCTTGAAGGTAGAAGCGGCCAACTGCTCTTTCTTCATCACATTCGCAGTAGTGGGTCAAGGCTGAAGTTGTATAAGAGTGGGCTCAGGGGTCCCCTTGTCGCAGGCCCCTTTGAGGACGGACTGCTTCCATTAGGAAACCTGGGCCGCGCACTGCCATTGTTGCAGATTCCGTGAGCAGCATCACCCAGTTAATGAAGCGGGGAGGTAGGCGGAATTGTTGGAGGCAGGCCCTAAGGTATTCCCAGTTTACTCTATTATAGGCCTTTTGTTGGTCCAAGAATACAAGTGCCCCAGAGGCTGTGGACTGACACACATTAGCCACAGAGTGCACTTTATCCCAAATTGACCTCTGGGGATGAAACCGAATTGTTCTGGGGAGATAGTGGCAGATGCTACAGTCCCTAAACAGTTAGCCATGATTTTTGTTAAAATTTTGGTGTCTGTGTTTGTTAGAGAAATGGGGCGCCAGTTGGCTAAGTCTAACCTATTCCCTTTCTTGAAGAGTGTGACTGTAAAGGCCTCATGTCCTCCTGGTAGGTCGCGTTTCCAACAGGCTTTGGTTGAGTGAGGCTAGCAGCAATGGGGATATATATTTAAAATATTTTTTGTAGAACTCATATGGAATGCCATCTGGGCCTGGGTATTTTGGTTTGGCGCACCGCGAATGGTAGTCCATAATTCGCTCGGAGTAATTAAATTCATTATTTCTGGGTATCAGAAAATGGTGTGGATATAGAGCTCTGTCGAGAAATTCCGCCATTTCAGCTGGCTGAATTGGTTCAGCTCAGTATAACTCAGAGTAATATCTTTGCATTTCGATTGCCACTTTGGCCGGTGTGTCCACAATAGAATTATCCATTCTTTGCACCTGTGTGCAGGCCACACTCTGGCATGGTGCAAAAAAAATTTTTGAAGAAGTATGTGGTGCACTTATCGCCTTTAGTGATACGTGTGGCCCTGTATTGGATACAAACCCGATGTTTGTGTTGCCTTTCAAGTGCGTTGAGGTGGGCGGCTGCCTCCGCCCACTTCTGGCCCCATGCAGGGCTATATCCTGAGGCTGGAATGTTGGACTCCAAGTAGGCCAATTCTGCCAGCGCGTGAGATATAACCGCCGATGTGGCTCGTGAGCATCTGGATGAGAGATGGCAATAGTGGCGGATGGTGTCTTCTTTGAAAGTTGCCCATGTGGAAATGGGGTCCACACAAAACGGTGCAACAAAATGATTTTGCCAAAATTGCCTCTTCCACCCACGTGGAAAATCCTGGCGACGCGAGCTCTGGGGGGCGGATTTTGCACCAATGTGGGGCCTTTGCAACTGTGATGGGTAAGTGGTATGCTATCAAGACCAGTCGGTGGTCGGAGAATTCCATTTTCATTGTTTTGAAGTGGGAGATGTGGGGTTGGAATTTCGCCAGCACTAGAATAAGGTCAATGCGGGTCATGGACCTTAATTGGCCATTGTGGACGTGGGGACACATCATGTTTTTGAGCAGTGGGGCATGTCGCGGCAGCGCATCCATTAACCCAAGGGTGGCTTTTAGAACGCGTAGTTCTACGTGACCCTGTGGGGCATGGGGTGAGGGCGGCCACCGGTCCGTTGGTGAGGTTAGCCAACAGTTCATGTCGCCAATTAGGAAAGAATCGGGGGTAGTGGGAGGGATTTGACTGATGAGAAAAATTCCCAACGCTCTTGTGCACCATTTGGGGCATAAATGTTGACAACTGTGTGTGCAACATCGGCCCATGAGAAGGTGACAACGAGCACTTGGCCATTTAGGAATGTTTCTGAAGATGCAAATTTGAAAAAATTGTTTTTCTGAATTAGCACCCCACAGTGCTTTGACCAAAAGGATAGGGATGGTAGGAGCATTGTTTTCCAAGCTTCCTCGGAACCTTGTGGACAGTGGGACTCCTGGATGGCCAGGATATCCACGGGTAAATTGTTTTGTAAAAAACTCAGTTTCCTAGCCCAGGATGGGGAGGCCTTGAGTCCAGCGATATTCAGCATCCCTAGAGTGAAGGTTTCCCCCATTGCACCTTAGGTGTGAGGAGGTGGGCCCCTGGGCCCACCAGCCTCTTCCAGGTCCCCACGGGCTTTCACAGCAGCGCAGGTATTAGCAGCAACGCTATCAGGGTTTTTGTTAATTTTTATGGAAAGAGTCGCATTGGCTTTGGCCTTCGCTTTTTGTTTTCCCAGCGTTGGACGAATTTTTTGCAGTGCGGATAAGTTCAGTGCACCGTCAAGTGGGGCAAAAAAAAAAATTTTTTGTTTGGGATAGGTCCCAAGTCAGTTTCGACTGGGGCTTGGGTGCAGCGATTGGGTGAGATTGAATCTCCCATCAGATCCTTGGATTGAGTGGCCCGTTCAGCATGGGCCTTCCAATCTGATTGGGTGATGGATTCCTGAGTTGCTTCCACCGCGAAGGTCTCCAGGTCCTCCTGGCGTTGTGAGTGTGGGATGGTGGTGGTGGCCTTGGCCGCTTCCTTGGCCGCGGTCCTATAGGCCTGCTTGGCCTTCTTCCACTCTGCGGGGAGATGGGCTTTACCATTAGTTAGCAGCCTTGTGCTCCCCACGGGCAAGCCTCCTTGGCGCTTGCAGTTGGTTCGTAGTGCGCCTCTCCACTGGCCATGGCCGCTGAGGGGTGCTCTTGGAATTTGACGCCCTCTTTGATGGGGCATGTGTGCCTTATGGCCAAACGCGTCACAGTGGGTGCAAATGGGGGGCACGCTGTCCACGGTTACCCAGAATGGGTGGGTGGGTGTGCCCTGCGATGTCAATAAAGGTGGAGTGTGGGATCTGGGTTAGGTCCTTTGCAATCTCCTCAGTTGGGGTCAAAACTGCGATGGCTTTGCCAGTGCACAGGTGTGGCATCAGCGTGAAACGTTGCATTTTGAAAGATTGTATTTCGCCATATATGGTGAGACCATCTTTCAGATGTTGCTCCAAAATGTCACGTTTTACCGTAGTAGGCAAAAAGTCAAATGTGAGGAAAATTTGGTTTGATTTTGTCCATCTGGTGCGTATAGTTTTGACGACCCATTGCCCTTCGGGGAGGTTGAACACTATGCGCACCGCTGCAGCCTCATCTGCTGCTATTTTGTTTTTTGAAACCTAGGTCCAGCCAACCATGCGACATGGAGTGAGGTGCCACATACACCGTGGTTGGGAAAATTTTGTGTACGCTTCACAAAATTTTTCCCATAGAACCGTTTTTGGATGTCCAGATACACACAGACTCCAAATTCCACCAATGAAAGTGGCTGGGAATGTGGCGTGTTGATGTACTAGTTGCATCATACTTGCCACACGAGTATCTCCGGGGGAAATTGTGACCGCCGGTTTTTTTAGATTTTTTCTATTCCACCGGATTCTCCAGGCGTTTTTGAATGTTAGAGGCTGTGGGCCTTCCACCTGCTCCTCTTGCCTTGCTTGCCCAACTGCTCCCAGACATGGGCGCAGACTAATTCCCTCTATGAGATTATCAAACTAGATTTAGTCTTGAATTGAATGGGTTGCAAAAGTGTTTGCAACGAGAAAGAAAAGTTTTAATAAATTACATTTTAAAAATTATATTAAATAAAACAAGTCTAGCAGATAGCAGCCTTTATTGGGATGAACTCGAGGTTCAGAATAGAATTCCAATATGAGGTCCATTGGGGCTGACCTAACTTTGATATACTTCCTAAAAGGCTAAATGAATTGTAGGTAATGAAGGGCGCAAAAGCCTCCATAATTGATGACATTCTGCAACTCAGTGGCAAATGGGAAACCTCAAGACAAACAACCAATTAAGTAAATGATCATAATAATTATCCCTTACATTATCAACCTGATTAGGAAAAACCTACTCAGAATAACAGAATTTGCAACCATTGACATACACAAATCTCATAATTCCCAACCTTATGAGATTCATGTATGATACTTCTCCAACCGCTCAAAGTCACTTTTGAGCAAATTTTAAATTTAAGTTTATTTATCCACAGCCATCTGCCCAAACCTATTCTTTGATGTCCTTGGCTCTGCCGCCTGCCACCCCAGTGTGGGGCAGCAGTGCACCCCCACCTAGCGTTTTCCGCCCTGCAGGCAAGCGCGTTCAGACAGGTTCAAACAGCCCGCCCACTGCTTCCAACCGTTTTGTCCCCCACGAGACCTAGCACTCCACCTGGCGCGCATCCACCCTTCTCGCCCCCATCCTCTCGCCCTCCCTCGCTTTGCTATTCGCTATTGCCTCAGAGTGGACTATGGACGTTTGTTCCCATATGCCAATAAGGCAATTATTGACCTAGCCACTACAGCCTTTGCGCCAGCTGGCTTTATAGACTTCCGCCCTTTTAAGGGCTACTTTGACGTTGGGTTCCAATCTGAGGAGGATGCTGAAGCGGCAGCACAAACTCCTCTAATTTATAAAAAAATCCCCATTCCCACAACCCGTACTCGCCTCCCTTCAGACACCACGCTAGTGGTATCCTTTGCAAATCTCCCATCCCACCTTCCACCCCAGGTTTTGTATGACCAGTTGGTCGCGGGGCTCATGGCTTATGGCACTCAGCCCAACCTCATCTTTGCCATTCCTTCTGGTGCAGAACGCCTTGCTGCTCCTCGTGCAACAGCCACCATCATACCACACCACCCTACCATAGCCCAACAAATCCCACCCCGCGCTAGTGTGGCTGCAGCACCTGATCATTTCTTTTGGGCTCAGGTCGATAATGGTAGGCAGATTTGTTCCCTCTGCTTTGGCCTCGACCATGCAGAAAGAGCGTGCCCTAAGGCCAAATCTGCTGATGCAGCTTCTGAGCCCCCTCTGGAGGTTCAGTATGGGGCGCTTTGCTGCCCCCTCCCACCCTCCAATCTCGTTCAGTGGGCCCACATGGAAAATCAGCCCCACCCAAAACCTCCATCCTCACTCTCCCACCTAAATCTACGCCAGCCAATCAGAGCAATGCTTGGACCAACATTCGTACCCAAGCAGCTGCCCATTCGCCCAATCCTACCCACTCAAATTTAAATGCCACTATTCCAGTGAACCAAAATCCATGGGATCTATTGGCTGAAACTGACGAATCAGGTAATATCCTTATTAGTAAGCATACAGGTCAACCTCTCTGCCATGGCGATTATGGTCAGGCAGAATTTTCCTTCCTGACTTTGATGAAACCCCTACCCCTCGCCATTTTGCTCCTCTACCCAATACAACCCCCTTCCAAAGTGACCACCAGCTCGCCTTAGCTGCGGTGGCCTCTCCTCATTGCCCAAAAACTACGCACCGCGATGGCCCAGTCAGTGGCTCAGCTCCAGCATGGCCTGCCCACCATCTTCTTCCCCCTGACTTCCCTGAATCTCCCTGCAGTGACATCTCAAAATTATTTGATGATGCTGAAATTGCTGTTATGAATGTGCAACACTTGCTTCATTCAACCCCTCAGCCAAAATCACCCGCCACAGTATCTCCCTTTTCACCCAACTTCCTGAAGCCCGCAAAGAGCTGAAGTTCTCCTCGCAGCTTTTGTTGAGACACTTTCCCGTCATTATCTTGATGCAGAAGTGGAAAACTCCTACTACGCTGACCTCAGCCCCCACTATGCAGATGCCCCAACGCCCTGGCTCTCTGCTCTGATCTGGTACTGCAACCAACACCCCTTGATTGAGGCGGGTCTTTCTGAAAACCAACCCCCGACCCCTCCTCACCCTCTGCCATGGTGGGTTAAGCAGTTTCTGCTTCCCACCTGGTTAGTAGTTTGTTTTGCCATTTTGAGTGTTGTGATTGGTACTGTCCATCCCCTGGTTGGCGTACCTCGAATAAATCGGAGATTCATGTATGATCGTTAATTGTTACACTCTTATATAAAAAGGATTGTAGTTCCTAACCCCATCAGAAATAAAAGTGTTGCCCCCCCAATTGATGATCCATATCCATAGCATGAGGTAGAAGCCATCATCATTAGACTTAATCATTGTGGTACAATGCAATCCTGGTTAAGTGGCTGGATATCCTGAAGAAGAGAGCACTTGGGAGCCTGAGGAGAACTTAAAGAATGCAGGAAAGCTGTTAAAGAGATGAAAGAGGAAGGCCTCTCAGGTAGCTTCAGCTCTGGTTGAGATGATGTCATGGTAAAGCCTGACATTAGTGGCGTTCTTAAGATTTCAGAGAAAATCCATCAGATCAAGAGGATATGTGCTTAAATTATATTAATTAATTTCATATCAAACCATAATTGTAATGGGTATGGTTCGTTTAATCACTTACATTGCCTCAATTGCAATGATATTGAGTTGATTAATCACACTAACACAAATTTATGATGAGACTGAGATGATTTCCACTGCTTATAAAATCATATGCAAAGGCGTAATCCAATAAGCTTAAAAGATGAATAGTACTCTGGTTAAAAATCAATTAATATCAGTTAAGTCCAGGAAGTTGGATGAGATATAAAAAATAGGGCATTCATATAGTTAATCTTCATGGTTTATAAAATAATAACATATGCTTAATCCTTTAAGTAAATATTTTTATTAGAATAGTTCCATATATTATATTTAAATAAGCTATACAGTATAACCATTTATTTCATAAAACTTGCTATAATTCTACAGAGCCTAACTGTAATTCTGAAAGACTCATAGCCAATTGTGCAGAAACACCTATGCCTGAACAAATCCCTCTTCCATTACTTCCACGTCCAAACATAGCTTGTGTACTGGCCTTAACAGTAATGGGAGTGATTAAGCAGCACTTCATTCTTTAAGGTTAAACCACCCAATTGTTCTTATCATTCTATATTTGTTGCGCACCGACCTTTGTTATACTAAACCTTTAGCTCAGGATTAGCAAGTTCACGGCTTTCTATCTCAAACTAGGATAAAGTAGTACTAGTCCCTGACAAATACGTTGTCATTAAAATTTCAGGATGCCAATCTGATGTATTCAAATTGCAAAATCATTCCTGGTGGTTAATGCAATCATTTAGTTCCCAATTTTTTTGTGATCATATAAGGCAGTGACCCCTGACAGGTTTCACTGTCCCTCCATTTTACCCTTCTTTTACCCTTTTAATGTTTCAATAACAATGATCTTTAAAGAGAGTTTTAATTTTGTTTGCAAATCTTAGCGGTCCTCTGGACATTTTGTAACAATGGTGTTAAATTTTAAATCTTTGGCTAGTGTTAACAGCTGTCTACTATTGTTTATTCCATCAATATGGATGGCTGCACTAAAGATATTCTATCTGGTTTATGGGTGGTCACTCACCCTGAGTTCCAGGCCAGTCTTATTATTATCAGCACACTCCATGACACATTCTTTAATCTTAAATCTCAAAGGATTCACATTTTTCCCAGAACAAGATCTTTTTTAACATGGCAACCAATTTTTATGCTACTCCAAGTCCCTCATTCCTATTGGTGCAAAACATTTGACAATCTTATTAGCAAAAAAAAATTGGGTCAATTGCATAGTAATTGGGAAAGTCAGTGATACTAAAACATCAGCCTTTAGGCAATTCCACAAAAAAGCAATTATCATATCTCAAATAAAACATGGGCAAATGGGAAAAAACTTTCTTTTACTGCTCAAAGTCACTTTTGAGCAATTTTAAATTTAAATTTTAATTATCCACAACCATCTGCCCAAGCCTATTCTCTGATGTCCTCAGCTCTGCCGCCTGCCACCCCAGTGTGGGGCAGCGGTGCACCCCACCTAGTGTTTTCTGCCCCGCGGGCAAGCGCATTCAAATGGGCTCAAACAGCCCGCCCACTGCATCCAGCCATTTTGTTCCCCCACAGGACTTAGCGCTCCACATGGCGCGCGTCCACCCTTCTCATCCCCATCCTCTCGCCCTCCCTCGTTCTGCCATTCGCTATTGCCTCAGAATGGACTATGGGCGTTTGTTCCCATATGCCAATAAGGCAATTATTGACCTAGCCACTGCGGCCTTTGCGCCAGCTGGCTTTATAGACTTCCGCCCTTTTAAGGGCTACTTTGACGTCAGGTTCCAATATGAGGAGGACGCTGAAGCGGCAGCATAAACTTCTCTAATTTATAAAAAACCTCCATTCCCACAACCCATACTCGCCTCCCTTCAGACACCACCCTGGTGGTATCCTTTGCAAATCTCCCATCCCACCTCCCACCCCAGGTTTTGTATGACCAGTTGGTCACGGGGCTTATGGCTTATGGCACTCAGCCCAACCTCATCTTTGCCATTCCATCTGGTGCAGAGCGCCTTGCTGCTCCTCATTACAACTGCCGCCATCATCCCACACCACCATGCCATAGCCCAACAGATCCCACCCCGCGCTAGTGTGGCTGCGGCGCCTGATCATTTCTTTTGGTCTCAGATCAATAATGGTCAGCAGATTTGTTCCCTCTGCTTTGGCCTCAACCATGCAAAAAAAGCGTGCCCTCAGGCCACTTCTGCTGCTGCGGCTTCTGAGCCCCCTCTGGAGGTTCAGTATGGGGCGCTTGCTGCCCCCTCCCACCCTCCAATCTCGTTCAGTGAGCCTGCGTGGAAAATCAGCCCCCCAAAACCTCCAGCCTCACTCTCCCACCTATATCTACCCCATCCAATCAGAGCAATGCTTGGACCACCATTGGCACCCAAGCAGCCACCCATTTGCCCAATCCCACCCACCCAAATTTGAACGCCACTATTCCTGTGAACCAAAATCCATGGAATCTATTGGCTGAGGTTGATGAATCAGGTAATGTCCTCATTAGTAAGCATACAGGTCAACCTCTCTGCCAATTTAATTATGGTCAGGAGGAATTTTTCCTTCCTGATTTCGATGAAACCCCTACCCCTCATCATTTCGCTCCTCTGCCCAATACAGCCCCTTCCAAAGTGACCATCAGCTTGCCTTATCTGTGGTGGCCTCTCCTCAGTGCCCAAAACTACGCACCATGGTGGCCCAGTCAATGGCTCAGTTCCAGCATGGCCTGCCCACCCTTCTTCCCCCTGACTTCCCTTAATCCATCTGCAGTGACATCTCAAAACTATTTGCTGATGCTGAAGTTGCTGTTATAATGTTGCAATGCTTGCTTCATTCAATTCCTCAGCCAAAATCACCCGCCACAGTGTCTCCCTTTTTGCCCAACTTCCTGAAGCCTACAAAGAAGCTGAAATTCTCCTCGCAGCTTTTTTGAATCACTTTCCCATCATCATCTTGATGAGGAAGTGGAAAACTCTTGCTACGCTGACCTCCACCCCCACTATGTGGATGCAACGACGCCCTGTCTCTCTGCTCTGGTCTGATACTGTAACCAACATCCCATGATTGGGGCGGGTCTTTCTGAGGACCAACCCCTGACCCCTCCTCACCCTCTGCCATGGTGGGTTAGCAGTTTCCACTTCCCACTTGGTTTGTAGTTTTAATTTTGTTTGCTTTTGGTGTTGTGATTTGGTACTGTCCATCCCTGGTTGGCATACCTCGAATAAATTCAAAACATAGGCAAATGGCCAATGAGAAGTATAGAAATCTATCTATGATTGTTGAGATTTAGGTGGTTAATAAGCTCACTGGTGCGTTTTGTTACCTGAATTCCAACAAATTTTTTGCAGGAGAAATAGTATTTTCAACTGCTAGGATGATTTCTCAAGGGTATTGTTATAATAATTCTTATAAAAAAATTAAATAACTTGAAACACTAGTAAAAGTAGGTTTTTTAAGTTTTATTAAGTTACTCAGAGGGTAAAAAGAGAACCCTCTTAAAATGGCACTGCTTAGTTAATTAAACTCACCTAGGGCTTAAAGTGCATTTTGCATCAAACTCATTATTAGGCTTGAACCAAATTAGGAAATATGGGTGTTTGACCTATTGGAGCTCTCAAATCTTGACTTACTTTGATGGAACAGCTGATGGAAAGTTGAGGGTAGATAGGATATGTCTGTGATAATGATCTGATTTAATTTAAGCCAATCACCTTGGAAAAATTGTTTCACCTTGGGGGACCCCCTTTAAGACTATAAAAGGGGGTGTTCGCTGTGTAGGTGATCAAAACAAAGTAGAAATGGGCTGGGGAGAAACCTCAAATGGACTCCCCAGATTTTGCTGCATAGTTGGGGCAATTTGCTTACCCAAACTTGTTCTATTTGCCTGAGTATTAAGAGAAGTGTTACTCTGATTTGAGGGGTTCCACTGGTAATTGACTAGGGTCTTTTGGCTGATATTTTTATTATTTACTTTTGAAACGCTCTTCTTGCAGTAGCAGACTTTTAATTGTCCAACAATGATGGTTTTATGCCAGAGCAGGGCAAGATAAATGTAATAAAGTGGTGATATGAATAGTAAGCCCATGGGACAAGGTAATCATTTTATTGAGGATTTAATTATTGCTCTAGCAGAGATTAAAGCTTAAATTGTAATTGATAAATACCCTTAAATTGGAGGCTTTGAAGCAAGGTAACTAATAGTAACTTGAAAATATAGATTGACACTGGCGTGGCAGCAAGATATGATAATCAAAAAGCCTCTGTCTACAAATTAGTTAAATATAAAAATTAAATAGATAATTTTATTTTTAGAGTTGGTCAGGCCAAATTGCAACATATATAAATTATATGTCAATCAACTTTTCCCTGATCTGGAAGATAAATATGAATTTTCACACACCCTATTTCAATTTTGGTATATGTGGATATACAGAGCATGCATATTGTAGCCTACTAATGAAAAACAACTAAAAAATACAAGTCTTTAGCTGACATTTTCTATCTTATAAAATCAGTTGTTACCAAAATAAGTAGATTAAAAACTATTTAAGCTAACACAAAAAGATAAGGTTCTCAATTTAAACTATATATATGTTTTATGTTTTTTTGTTTTATTTTCTATGTTTGCTTATGCATAGCTCTGAAACTATTGTACCAAATTGGATGATCTTCTTTTTCAAAAAAATAGATGCTCCAACTTAGTTCTCATTTTATTTTTTGTAAGTATTGGTCCAGTATCTGAAAAGTAGTTTAGTATGTATATAAAATGGACTGGAAGCAATAATTTAATTGTGGGACTGATACATCACCAGATAAACTTAATTTAAGCATTGGAAAAGAGATAGCTATAAATTAACTTTTGACCTGATATATGTCCTATGGCTGAGGGGGTATGTTCAAAAACCAGGCAATTATGAGATCATAGCATGATGAGCTTAAATCATTATAGATGCCTATCATTTTCTATAATTTGAAAAAATAATCAACTAAATTTAAAAAAATGAATTATTGTAGATGGAAATCAGTAAATTTAGAATAATTGGGCAACAAAAATCAACAAAATTAAAAAATGAATTATTGTATATGGCTATCAGAAAATTATAATAGATCAACAAATAAAAGCAACTAAATCAATACAATAACTAGTAGTATTTTTGCAAGATATACTATTTATAATGTATTTATAATAATTTTAATCTTTATATAGAAACAGTGAGGGCATAAAAATGATATATAGAGATAGTGATTTTTTAAAAATAAAATTAAAAAAAGAACCACTTTTAAAAGTGAACTTTTTGGAAAAAAAGAACTGCTTTGGAAAAAATTTTGTGAAAAAAGACCATCCTTCAAAAAAAATTGAAAAAACCTCTCTAAAATAAAGGCTTTTAAAAGTATGAAATAAATAAGGGCTCTTTCTGCTTGACATAACTTTCTGAGCAAAAATACACAAATTAATAAGAAAATTAATTCTAATCACCCATTGTAGTTTTGCTCCGATGTCCTCAGATTCCCCACCAGCTGCTCCAGTGTGGGGCAGCAGCAAAACTCCCCCGCCATTTTCCATCTGGCAGGAAAACACACTCATACTGGCTCGCCCAGTCACTCCAAACCCTTGGGATGATTTGTTCCTCCCAAAGATCATAATGCCCACCTTGCTCATACCTAAACGGTACCTCACTGCCCCCTGGTGCTCCCCAGAGCAACATGCACTATGGCCTAAGGGTTGACTATGAGAAACTCTTCCCATACCACAAGCAAGCCATTATCAAAATGGCACAGGTGGTGATGACACCCGCTGGATTCATAGATTTCTGCTCCTATGAAGGGTTATTTCAACCTTGTCTTCACCTGTGAAGCTGATGCTGCCACAGCAGCAAATGTGTTTATAGTATTCCAGGGCACCTCTCTCCCCACAACTCAGACCCAGCTCCCAGCAGACACCACTTTGGTGGTCCAGTTTGCTGGTTTTCCCACCCACCTCCCCCCTGCAGTGCTCCACCAGGAGCTGATGGACAGTTTGGCAGCCTATGGCTCCAACCCCATCTTACAATTTGTGGTCCCAAATGGGGCCACATGACTCACTGGGCCTTGGGCATACACCATGATCAGCCCTGAATTTAGTAAAATCACCATGTCAATTCCCCCTCATGCCATTATTCCTTCAGCGCCTGACCATCCATTTTGGGCCTGCATTGAGAGCGGGCGGATGATCTGTCCATCATGTTTCAAGTTGGACCACTTGAAATGCAAGTGCCCCTCCTTAGCCACTTCTGACAGATCAGACTACTTGTCCGCTGACCTCCAATCCACCACCCACCCCATACAAGTTCCAATATGGGGTATGATCCTACCTCCTCCTACCCCAAAACCTGAAACTGCAGCTGCACCTGCAGCCACCAATCAACATCCTCCTCGCCCCAATGCCACACATGATTAATCCAATCAAGCATCAGATTATACCCCAGTTTATTCCATTTTTCCTCAATGAATAAACAAACCTCAACCATACTCTGATTCCCCAATTCAATTCAACCAAAACTCAAGGGAGTTATTGGCTAAAATTGATGAATTGGGTAAGCTCATTGAAGAACCATCTCTTCAAATTGAGCGGTTCATTAATGCAGAATGGGACGCCAAATACCCTCCTTGACTATATACCCCACAGCCAAATGCCAAATCATTTTGCAGTGATCACCAGCTTACAGTCAAAGCAGCTGCAAAAACCAGATTGTCATCCCCTTTTAAGGCTGTTTCCAAATCAGTGGCGATGCTCACAGGAGGAACTCCACCTCCTGTTATCTCTGAAAGTCTTACTCAAAAGAGTAAAAACAGTGAAGCAGTTACATAAAGATGTTAATGATGCTATCCAGAATTTGGTAACTGTAGCGCGGAATCCAAAAGCTAAGATTACCCAAACCAATATTGCCACGTTTGTTTAACTCCCAGATGCTCGCATTAAAGCTGAAATAGCTTTAGCTGAATATATCAGTGCCATTTTCCTAGCTGGCAATTTCCATGAAACACCAATCATTAGCAATATTGATCCACATTCTGCCAATGCCCGACGCCCTTACTGTCCACCTTGACATGTACCCTACTCTGGGAGGAAGAAGCTGCTGCCAAAGATGAGCCCCCTGATCCCCCTCCCCTTCTGCCATGGAGGGATAAGTGGTTTCCGCTGCCCACCTGGTTGGTTGTTTTTTTCAAAGTGTTTCACTCAATTAGCTCATTTGGGCGCTTTGTCTGAATAAATTAGTTACGTTAGTTTTTAGTTTTAAGTTTTAGTTTCAGTAATGTCTTTCCCATGGTTGGCTTACCTCAAATAAATAGGAAAGTATGAAATAATTGAGAAAATATGAATATATATATATATATAAATGAATATTTCTTTGTTTGTCCCATATGTGCTACTATACCATTTATCCAATTGTGATGAAACTTTGGTGAGTTGTTGTGTTCATGCCCAAAAAAATTTCTAAATTTTAAAACCTATGATTTTCTTAGTAAAGTAAAAAGTTTTATATGCAAGTAGTGAAAACCCTATATGCTCTTGATGGTATTCACTATACTGTTACAGATGAGCAGTTTGGTATTTGGTTGATTTGATAGTTTCAATAGTTTTGGCAAGCGGTTATGATTTTAGGTTGATTATAATCTTGACGGTTTTAGTAAGCACTTAGTGGTTGGTTGATTCAATAAGTTAATTTGGTTTGGTATGCTGTTGTTTTTTTGGTCATTTCAATAAGTTTAGGTTGTGGTTATCAAGCAGTTGGTAATTGGTAAATTTGGTATGTTTGATGGTTTTAACTAAGTGGTTTATTTATGCTATGATATAAAATCTAATTACTTAATTCAAATTGTTTTTCATTAACCCTGAGCAATGCTGGAAAACCACTATTTTTTATGATATAAATTTGAAATTAATCATTTTAAATGGTTTGTTTATTAAACCTGAGCAACGCCAGGTAACTCCACTAGTACTCAATAAAACCCTTTTCGAAGTCAGTGCCATATGTTGGAATTAGGTAATGGTGTATGCTCGCTGGTACTAATTTACTCATGATTTAAACAATATTGCAGGAGAAATTAAATCTCTACTGCCAGAGTGTAAGTCCAGGGGATATCCCTTTTGTGTGGATCAGGAGATTTTCACATTTCCAAAATAAGAAGGGCCTGAAGAAGGCAGTTGTACCCCTCATAACCCAGGGCGACCTCACCCATATGGTAGATGAGTGCTGGGTAACAGCACTCCCTCTAAAAGATTCCTCCCTAGTACTTGCACTTGCCTCTGCTGAACTTGTCTACAAAAATTGAAGAAATCTTTGCTGAAATTATTAGTATTGTCCCTACAAGCAGGAGGGATTTTATAAAACCAATGGTGTCAAATTCTCAGAATCAAAGATGAAATGTCCAAAATTAATGGGAATAAAGCCCAACAATTGGAAAACTATTAGTTAAAATGGGACAAGTATCAAATTTATGGCCAGATTTTCTGATGGCATCTAGTCATTGAGCAGTATGATTGCTGATGCCAAACACCCCTCAAAATCGTCAGGGATGATTCCCAATGAGCAGATGTCACCAATAGGGACTATTGCATATAGATCAAAACCCCTATATAAAGGATTGTGATTTGTGCCCAATACAACTCATTTGGCTAAACAAACGCCCCAAAATTGGGCATGGGAAGGTTGGTCATCCTGAACCCATTTCCAACTAATTGGGACTTCCCCTATGTGGGGTGGCCCTGGGGAATTTCCGTTGCCCATCAGGCCAGAAGCTGTTGCGCCAACTGACATAATTGCAGTTTATCCTCAGTCCAGGCGTTCAAGTACAAACCAAAAGCAACTCGCCTTCTGCCAAATCCTTTTTTGTTGGTTCAAATTAGAATTATTTTCTCCATCCCCCATAAATTTGCCAGTTTAGGTCAAATTTGAGTGCCCTGATCCGTGCTTTGACCTACTACCAGATTGAGACAATTTAATCATTTGCATTGGACTGAGAAAATTGTTTGGCAATTTTCTTTATTTTTCTTTCCAATAAAATTCCTGCTAGCACCCAAATTTTTCTTATTTACTTCAATTCTTCTTGCCAAAGTCCTGATGGCACTAATTTGGTGGCCCATTGGCCCCTACATTGGATGGGCTTTACCAGTTTAGATGATTACAATCACTCCCACCATAGTCAACTGGATCTAACGTGAAATAAATTTCTGGAAATTTAACCCCGTTATGGAGGCTATTCATTATCAGGATATTGGAATCTTGTGGCCTCGAATGTCTCACTTTCATGCAAGGAACCGCCCCCTTTTCTCTATTTGGTGTTTGGATTTTTGCTCATATTCCCAGCCTGCTAGATTACCAGGAATCGCTAGGGGATAATTCCCTAAGGTGAGGTGAATTGGAAATTGGTTGGCCCAAATTTTGGAGTAACTATGTTTGGGGGATCTTGAGATATTCGCATGTCATATCTGTTGGGGATTGATCCGTACAAATACTTAAGATATCATCTGATGGAGTTGCCAACAAAATAGTGGCATCTGATAGTGATTAACTATCAGATGTACCAATTGATATTGGTCAGGTTTCATCACCAATTGATTGGGAATAAATAGCAAATTTCAAGGTGAGTGATGCCACCTGCAACTAGCAAATCAATCAGTTGGTGCACGACCTGCCTTAATGGGTAATAAGTCCCATTACCTAAGCAGGTTGCTAGCCAAAATGGTTGATTCGCTTGGATTGAGAGAAAAATGTTAGGGGCACGTTTTCTGACTCTTTCCAAATAGTTTGTAAGGATGTCCAACGGTGGAATCCTAGCCAGGGTGGGGAAGACCAACGCTGCTGAGATAAGGATGGGTAATTTGGCGGCAAATAGCTGCCGTTTCATTAAAGAGGTGTCAACTGAGTGTTAGACAACTGAATCCCCACTATAAGTTCCCAAGAATTCACTTATAATAAAAAAACAGATAGTTAGATCATATTACAGATATATAGTTCTATAGTTGTTCATCCAGTATATAGTTTAAGTAGTAAACTAATATCAGCTTTCAATTGATCTATTCTTCTCAAGGATATTATTGCTGTGTGCAATAATTGGAGACTCTTAGGGAAAAGAGTAAAGATATGATCAGGGATTAGAGAAGAAGGAGAAACAATCAGGGATTGCTGCCGACTGTGTGTTGGACCAAAAAGACTGTCACCAGGGAATCTTAGAGAAAATCAGGTTGGACAGAATGAGGGAACTAATCCCTAGATCACAACATCTCAAGTATTTTAATTGGAAATACTGGCCAAGCGTTGGGCCAAGATATAAGAATTCACACTCAACTATGGATAATAGTCATCATACTATTATCAACTGATAATCTAATATACTATACAATGCAGAAGAAGTGCACAAGAAACTAAATCTGTGCAGTAAAAAGATTACTGGGGTTGTTTGCCGATAATAACCCTTGAGTAATTTTTACAAGTTGATGCTCACTACAAGGGTGTAGTTGAGTTAAAGAATTTATAATAATGTCATACAAAGACGAGTTATGCAAACTGTGGAAGGAATTAGCCACTGTGAATCAGAATGCCCTAAACTCAGCAGATCATTGGGAATTCGCAGCCTTGGAAGAATAAGTCGCCAAGATGGAGGAAGGGATCAATAATGTTGCAAATTTCAAAAATGAGTTACTTGGGAAAGTAACTTCGTTGAAGAAGAAAGAAGGGTACTCATTAGAGAGGGCTTATATCTGAAAACGGAGCGATAAGAGAATCACATTCATATGAGAAAATTCAGCACAGATATAGAGCGACTGATCAAACAGGTCAAGGAATTTAAAACTCACATATGTGGTTGTGAGCCAGATATGGAAAGTGATGCTGAAGAAAGATGTGCTCGCATGATACTTGGGTAGTCAAATACCCCAAGGAACATGCTGCCTGCTTTTGCTGCCCTTTCAGAGATGATACCTGAAGTCACAACTCAAGTGAGCTGAGTGGCTGAACCTAGAGAACTGGCTAGAGATAACTTGGAGGAATTTAAGGAAATGCCAAAATTGCCAACGTTCCATTGGGATAATGCCCCAGAATTCATCCAACTGTTTGATATGACCATGTATGGCTATGGGGATTGTCAAAAGGCATTGACGGTCATGAATTACCTAGACACTGACTGTCAGAACTTAGTGTTGTCTCATCTGGAGGGGGACAGCTGGTTGTATGCGTAGACAAAGGTGGCCATCATGAAGGAATTTGAGAGTCTGATGGTCATGTCAAAGCGCAAACAGGAGTTTATGGGAATCCAGTTCCATAAATATGAGTCACTAGCAAGCTTCGCAGATTGGCTTTTCCAGTAGTCATAGATCCTGGTTGGAGCAAAAGTTTGGACAACTTCAATGCCAGAATTGCCTTACAAGCAGCCCTTCAGCCCTATCATGATTTTCATTGTATGATGTCTTCTGTGTTTGAAATAGAAATAACTACCTCTCAAATGGTAGATAATTTGTAGATTTTGGGAGCAACATTTGATGCCCTAAATAGAAGTTTCAAATCTTATCCAGTATGCAATCCAAACCCCACAAAGGGGAATGAAGGTGCTAAAGAGATGAGCAACCAAAATGTGCCATGGAATAAGCCTGAAGAATTCAGACGGTTGAATAAGAAGAATAAGGTCTGCTACCAATGTGGTGGGAAAGGACAAATCGCCGTGCACTGTAATAAGCCAAAGAATCAAATCAATATGGTCCAGATGAAAGAGTCAGCTGCCACCAAGGAATTAGAAAAAGGGCCCGCAGCCTAGATGAGGAACAGTCTAGAGCTGCAGAGAAGCCTTTTTTCTCCTGAAATCATGACCAAGGAAATCGATATCAGCGATCTGTTCATGGAAGATGACGTACAGAATCAACTGTATCAAGTGGTCAATTTGGATGTAAATGCCGTGACCAGATATGGGGCAAAGAGAATTGAACCTAAGATAATCAAGGAAGTTTCCCGGCCATATGCCTGACAACTGGCGGACAAGATTCTAACCACTGATAATCCTAAGAATTATTTGAAGTCCAAATAGATGAGGCAAATCTGTTGGTCCCCTCAGCGCGATAAAGGAATTGTTGCCTGAATTATCAGTGCAAATTATTCACACCTTAGATCAGCTAATAACGCCACCATTCACTCAGTAAACACTATATTGCAATACTATGAGTGTATGTATATAGACATACAAGTTTATCGAGTGCAGGTGAGGGCAATTGTCAACAGTGGAGGGCCCATCAACATTGTCTCAACCAAGCTGGTAAAGAGGATGAAGATCTTGCCGGACTGGGAACATAAGAAGAAATACGGGACAGCTGGGTCAAATACCACCATCTCCTGTGGAGTGTATAGCACTTTGCTACTATGATTTGGGTCATTGGTGGTATCTGCGCCAGCAATAGTTTTGGCCAACCAAAACTATAACATTCTGATCAGAACTGAGTTTCTATGCAAGTATGGAGTTAAATGTAACTTCAATGATAATACATTGACCATATTGGGTCAGACATTATCATTGGTATATCAGAAAGATGGTGAAGCTCCGCTGAATAGGAAAAACAACTCCATCAATATAATATACAATGATGGCATTGTCCCACCATCTAGTACTAAAAAAAATGATGGCATTGTCCCAATTTGATACCAACTAGTTGTCCAGAAGCAATGAGAGATGCCGATGGAGATCCTAGAGAACCGGGGAATTCCACTAAGGATTAAGAATGAGTGGACCATACTAGCCAGATCACAGATGATAGTTGACACAGGGTTGACATTGAAGATTCCTGAGCCATTGTATGGGGAGGTCAGAAGCCCCCTGGAAGAAGTCCAGAGTAGAGCCATGGGTGGCTCCTGGGATAATAATGCCAGGCCATGGATAAATTCGAGTTTTTTTGGCGAATTTGAGTAAAAAACTGATGAAGATCAAGAGGAATCAGATCATCACGTTTATTCATCTGATTCCAATGGCCAAATTGAGAAAATTCCATGATTTTGGGTCTCTCAATGAAATGGGATTACCAGATGGGGTAGCCAAAGGCATCAACCTATTGGTTGATTGAGAGCAGCTCACTGATCTGTTGGAAGGCCAGCAAGAGGAGGTGCTCAAATTATACGAAAAGTATCGGGAAGTACTCGCTCAGGATGACCACAATTGGGATGCCCAAGAGATGTGATCCACAAGGTCAACACTGGGGAAAATTTGCCAATCAGGATGAGACTGATCTAACAAATGAAAGCAGCTGAAGCGGTAGTGGAAGATTAAATCAGAAAATTGAAGCATGGACTTCTAGTTCCATCATCAAGTCCCTAGGCGAGTCTGATTCTGATAGTGAAGAAAAAGGATGGCTCCAACTGGGTGGTGATTGACTACCAGAAGCTGAATAAAATTATGAAGAAGGATATATATCCCCTAACAAGAATTGACGATGCACTAGACCGATTGGGAGAAGTGAAGTACTTCTCCATGATGGATCTGATCTTGGGATATTGGCAAATTGACTTGCCAAAAGAAGACCAGGAAAAATGCGCAATTATTACCGCGCAGGGGCTATACCAACCGATGAGGATGCCCCAGGGTTTATGTAATGCACCTGCAACGTTCCAGAGGGCCATGGACGCTATACTGAGCGACTTGATGTTGTTGTGCATCCTGGTATACTTGGACGATATCAATGTGTTCAGTAGGACGTTTACTGGTCACCTAAACCACTTGGAAGAAATATTCAAGCAACTGTTTGTGGCTAAAATAAATACTAAGCCAAGGAAGTGTCACTTCTTCAAAAAATAGTTGGAATATCTGGGATTTGTGATCAACTCTAGTGTATTGCAGTGCAAGCCCTGAAGATAGAAGCCATAGAATGGATGGATGTGCTGAAGAGTGTCTGAGACATCCAAGTGTTCCTTGAGATAGTCAGATACTATAGAAGATTTATTTGGGACTTCTCCCGAATAGCAGAGCCCTTATTCCATCTGTTGAAGGATTCAAAAAGGATTCATATGGAATGAGGAAGCGCAGGAATCCTTTGATGAGCTACGCCGGTATCTAATAGATTCTCCAATTCTGAAATAACCAAATTTTGATTGAGAGTTTATTATACAAACCAATGCTTCGTTGATAAGGATTGGTGCCATACTAAGCCAAGTAGATGAACTTGGGGATGAACATCTGGTGGCGTATGTGATCTGGACACTGTCAGCTGCTGAGAGGAACTTCACTGTAACTGAGTGTGAATGCCTTGCAGTCGTTTACTCATGTAAGCAGTTTTGGGTGTACATCTATGGAATGCACTTTAAAATGGTGACAGACCACTCTTCGTTGTGTTGGCTCTATAATTCAAGAGAACCAGAAGGATGACTGGCCCGATGGGCACTTAAGCTATAGGCTTATGATTACAAGATTGTCCATTGAGCGGGGGCTTCTCACCAGAATGTGGATGGCTTATCGCAGTTACCAATGGTCCAGATGGTATATCCGCAGGCGGATGAGCTATTCCTGAGAATGTTTGACGGAGAAGTTGGGAATGAGCCCTGATAAATCCAAGGTGCGCTTTGGAAAGCGATGGAAAACACTGAGACCATGGATGGACAAGTGTTTAAGATAATTAATTGGAAGCATTTATTATTCCCAAAGCTGTTAGAAACAGCAGCTATTGTTCAAGCCACTCATAAGGTTGTCAAAATGGAGGCCTGAGAAAAATAACTGATCATATTTGCCAGTACTATTACTGGTAGTTGATCAACTACAATGTCTCGAACTATCTAGCTTGTTGTGTGGAGTGCCAGCTGCACAAGCCACATAAGAATACAATTGGATTCTGACTGGTCCACCCTGGATTTGCCTGGCATACAGTGTCCATTGACATAATGGGACTGTTGATGATGAGCACAGGAAGAGCCAAGTACATAATAGTTGCCATTGACCATCTGATGAGAGGGGTCAAGATGAAGACTCTGGTGAAAGTAGATGCTACCAGCATCGCGAGGTTAATCCTGGATCAAGTAGTATATCAACATGGATGTCTGCAGGTTCTGCTTAGCGATAATGGGACAAACTTCACGTCTCATGTGATCCCATGATTGAATGAGATTATGGAGATCAGAGGTTTCATGTCAGTACCCTACCAGCTGGAGATGAATGGACTGGTAGAATGGGAAATGGAATTTTGGCTGCAACACTGAGAAAGCTGGTCGCAGGAAGAACTTCCATGTGGGGAACATACCTGAGTTCAGTGATGTTCGCCTACAATATCAGTCATCATATGGCGATGGGAAAAACGCCATTTGAGTTGTTATATGGGAGGAAGGCCGCGTTGCCTCTGATTTTATACAAGGTGGTGGAACCAACGTCAGGGATGAGTGCTGAACATTACTTGAACCAACTGACGAATATCCTGATTGATATGCAATCTCAAGCATTTGACACTATGTTGAAGAAAAGGATACAAGAAAAATCGACAGATGGTAAGAACTGACTGGCCTTAGCAGAATATCAAATAGGCGAAAGTTTAGCCTATTGCATTACGCATGGTTTTAGAAGAAACAAATAAGATGCATTGTGGTTGGGTCTATTTGAAGTGATTGCCAAGATGGTGACTGATGCCTACTCCATCAAGAATCTCTTGGATGGAAGAGTTGTAAATTGAATCCATGCTAAGTATTTGAAGCGATGGATTGATGAAAAGATTAAAAGAGTTCATGAAGGACTGATGAACCATTAAGTTGGTCATGTCCTGATGATTAGGTCAAGTCTGAAAAAAGGACCTCTGAACCAATCTAGATGGTTAAGTCCAATAAAATTGACCTCTAGACCATAGAAAACTGGCAAGTTTAAGTACCCAGGACCCAGTTTGGGGGAAAAGTAAAAGATGGACCGCTGAACTGAAACAAGGTCAAGTCCCATGGAAAAAAGAAGAATAGAAATAAAATATTGATAAAAGATATGAGAAAAAAGATTTTAAACTGCATAAAAAAATCTGATTTAGATTTATGATTTTTATTTTTTGGTTGTCCTTGATATGGGGATGATTCCACCTATGTCACCTCTTGGGGGAGGAAGCATGGATCGTGGTAGGAATGAACAGCCCATTAAAATCAATGTAAGATTGGATGCTATCAAGGGCTAGACCTACACGAAACCATGTTCTTTGAGTGGACGCTGAGCCCTGTGAGAAAGCAACTAGGGTAAAAGAATTAAAAATGTCAGAAGAAGCCAATTGTGAAACCCTGGAGTGGGGAGGAAAGCAACAGTATAAGAAGAGGCAGTCGGCAAATAACCCCAAGTAATCCTGATATCTGCTAGAAGAGCCAAAGATCTTGATCTGACAAACTATTTAGAAGCTGCTGGTCCCGTGACTTGGAATTTGACATATGAGCTGGATGAGAGGGGGAATGTCAGAATTAGATAAAAGTTGACATTATGCACTCTACAATTAATTAAGCTCCAATTTTGGAGATCATAATCTCAAAATTAATGGGATAAATTATCCAAGAGATGAATTAGGAATGACTTGAGCCAAGAGGTTATGAGAGAAATAACAAAGGTGAACAAAAATAAGTATTCTTAATTGGGCTGAAAAATGAACATTAACAGCAAGAGTCTCCTGTCTAGGACGAGGAGAAAATCAGGAAATTAAGGACGCCAGACCAAGAATCCTGAATATGACAGCGGGACATATGCCCTGATGGGGGAAAACCAGATCTCAGTACTAGTATTGTCATCTGTAAATTGATCAGCCCAGCAAGACAGTAGATAGTGGGGACCACGCTCTGAGTAGGCAGTAGCGAGGAGGAAGAGGAAGAGCGCCGCATGCCAAAGGTCATCCCAAGCAGCGTTAAGTATTGATGATCATACTCCACTTGAGCCAATGAAGAATTTGACCAAGTGTCTGAGTGGTGTCCTCATGCCCTGGTCCTTTTCTCGCTGGAAATCTAGGCAATAGGGGGGATGAGTTGAGATTTTTGCCCATATTCCCGCCTTCTAAAAGCAGGAATCGCTGGGGGATAATTCCATAAGTGAGGTGAATTGGAAATTGGTTGGACCAAATTTTAGAGTAACTATGTTTAGGGGATTTTGGGATATTCGCCTGGTTGTATCCATCAAAGATCAATCTGGATTAATACTTAAGATCTCATCGGGTGGAGTTGCCAACAAAATAGTGGCATCTGATAGTGAATAACTATCAGATGTACCAATTGGTATTGGTCAGGTTTCATCACCAATTGATTGGGAATGAATAGCAAGTTGTGAGGCGAGTGATGCCACGTGCAACTAGTGAATCAATCAGTTGGTGCACGACCTGCCTTAATGGGTAATAAGTCCCATTATCTAAGCAGGTCACTAGCCAAATATGGTTGGTTTACTTGGATTGAGAGGAAAATGTTAAAGACATGATTTTTAACTCTTTCCATCTAGGTCTTGAGGATGTCCAATGATGGAATACTAGCCAGTATGGGGAAGACCATCGCTGCTGAGATTAGGGTGGGTGATTCAGTGGCAACGGCTGCCATAAAATTGAAGAGGTGTCAACTGAGGGTTGGATGACATAAAATCCCCAATATTAAGTCCTTAGAATTCACTTATAATGAAAAAACAGATAGTTAGATCATATTACAGATATATAGTAGTATAGTTGTTCATCCAGTATATAGTTTAAGTAGTAAATTATTATTAGCTTTCAATTGATCTATTCTTCTCAAGGATATTATTGCTGTGTGCAATAGTTGGAGACTCTTAGGTAAAAGAGTAAAGATCTGAGCGGGGATCTAGAGAATAAGGAGAAACAATTGAGGATTACTGCTAACTGTGTGTTGGACCAAAGAGACTGTCACCAGGGAATCTCAGAGAAGATTGGGTTGGACAGAATGAGGGAACGAATCCCTAGATCATGACATCTCAAGTATTTTAATTGAGAATACTGGCTGAGTGTTGGGCCAAGATATAAGAATTCACACTCAACTGCGGATAATAGTCATTATACTTTTATCAACTGATAATCTAATATACTATACAACGCAGATGAAGTGCACAGGAAACTGAACCTGTGCAGTAAAAAGATTACTGGGTTGTTTACCAATAATAACCTTAAGTAAATTTTTACATTTGGTGATGAACCCTTCCATCAGTAATCCACAGTAGTAAACCCAGTAGTACAATCCTCTGAAGCGAGACCTGTAGGTTCTGAGAGTTGTTACCATTTGGTTCATTACTGTGTTTCTTTTCACGCTTGTCATACATCAAAAAGCAATTGTTACCCAATTCCCAGCTCCATACAACGTCGTTTAAGTGGCAATGCAATTGGCATTCTGGCTTGCATTTTGGTGCTCACATATCCTGACTGGCAGGCTGGTCTAAACTTATTCTGCCGTTTTCCTGACATAATTGACCAACCAATGTTTCCTGCCATTTCCGCCTTTCATTTTTAATTGGGCGCCGCAGTGGTTAACCTTTACCAAATGAACGTGCAGTCAATAAATTGCTTTCTATTGTTCGTTGTGTAATCGCTGATTTTGTGAGTAGCATTCACAATACCTTGGAGAAACTCCTTCAGGGCAGCAGAGCCCTGTGGATAACTACTCTCCCCTCACCTTATGCTCAATAAGGGAATCTGAGTGTTCCCTCCAAAGATATTGTTAATCATGTTCTTGACGCCCTTGCTGAGGTGTAAATGCGTTCTGCTATTGCCATTAATAATGCCGCTGCACTATCCAACGCCCAACAAGGGGTCGCCCTTTTGGATGCAGTAAAAGGGGATGCCCATCGGTAGTGCAAGGACTTCTGCGTTCCACTTTGCAGGTGGGAGATTCTACCTCACTTGTTGCAGTAGTATCAGCTGCTTTGAAACCCCTGTGTTGCGTTCAGACCGTTTATTCCAATTGCTTTCTTCTATGGCTGAAGCCCCTAGCTTGGCTTCTTTAATCACAACCTACCTTGAACAAGCTCTTGCACTTGAGTTCTCTAATGATATGCTCCAAGCAATCATTAGATCAGTGCTGAATTCTGCCTCTGCCCATCATGAAGTTTGGTCCACCTCTAAGGGTACAGTGGATCAAGTATGTAAAGCTGTGACCACCATTAACGCCTTCCCTCGCCATGCTCCCCACTTTCAAGTGGGAAATTATATGCTTGGACTACCCAACAATAGCTCATATTATGTCATTACCGTTGAACCAGTATTGGCACAGGCCCCAGAATCAGCCAATACTCCCACGCCAGAGTCATGTTATCCAGGTTCACCTATTAATGAATCAGTAAAAGCCCATATTGAAGTAGCTGGTTCCCAATCCCTTACTATTTCCAACTTTGCTCCTGAAAAGGTCCCCGACCTTCTCCATGACTTATTTACCATCTCTTCAGTTGCAGCGGAGATGACTGACTCTACCAATAAACAAAACTTCGCCTATTTTTACTGCATGAGGATTAGTATTGGGTCTCACCACATATCCTTTGAGACTTTGTAGACACTGGAGCTGCAGGTAAATTTATGAGTGTAGAGCTAGCCCAACAATTGGAGATTGACTGGACCTAGGTCCTATGGTGATGGTTGCTTCATTGGCCTCCCTAACCCTCATCCTAGTCCAACGGCCAGTACCTTTCTCGTTTCACTAGTTTATCTTTTGCAATTGGTTCTCAGTGATGCCAAACTTAGTGTTTTCAATAATCTTGGGGGTTGGATGGTGGCGCCAACAACATGTTATAATTAGCCTGGAGTCAAATATGTTGTCATTTGTTAGTGATCAAACAGAGGGGTAATTTCCTTTAGTCAATAATCTTATAAAATCTCAAGGACGCAGCTCCATCAATTCACTCGTTTCCCCTGTGGGCCTTATGTCAGAGTTTCTTGAGTAATTGATGCATTATTGAAGTATCTTCAATTATGAGAAGGTGGACCATCCTCCCTCTCACACTAAATTCTACTTAGGATTCCAAACAACGGTGCAGTTGGTGAACAACAACTGTCCCTTGTATCCACACACAGTGGAGGAGGAGGTTTCTCTTAACATTTGGCTATATGATATGCTTGGAAAGGGTGGTTAGATAAAGAAACATCACCTGCTGCTTCTCCCATCATTTTTTGCCAAGAAGGCTGATGGTTCCCTCCATCCCTGCATAAGATTATGGACACCTAAACAAAATCACAGTGCACAATCCCTAACCTTTGCCCCCGGAGCAAACTATCAGTCAAGTGATTGCTAAGTCTCAAGTGTTCTCCAAGATTAATCTTGTTAATGACTTTATCCAAATATTGGTGATGGAAGGTCAAGAATGGCTTACTGAGATCCAAACAAAGTAAGGTTTTTTAATTTCATGCAATGCCCTTTGGATTGAAGAATGTTATTGGAATTTTGATAGAAAATAAGATATTCAGGCACTATGAAGACTACGAAATATTTAGTTTTGTGGCTCTAGAGAAGATAGAAACAAGTGCAAAGAAGTTTTTAGTTCTGTTGCAATACTAGATCCCAATCAGAAATACAGAATTCTATTATGAATAGACCAAAATTGAGCTATGCGAGACAAAAATAGTGGTACTTTATTAGTTAGAAATGAGGGATATTTGTAGGAGTAGATTTGGTAGGTCTTCATGAGGATTTTCGTGCTTTAACTGAGATAAGATCTTTCCTATTAGATGACCAATATTGCTGATTATTATTACTATACTTGTGAAGGTCAGTTCTGATAAGGTTCTTATTAAATGAGATTGACCTTCTTGAGGGATGTTTTGCCCCTTTGGATTGCTTAGCCTCATCCTTCAGATGAGGCTGATAACTCTGAGGGGTTGATCATTGGTCTATCCAAGAATTGGATATCTCTGATGGAGTTTTTACAATTTTCAATAGTTCAAGACACCGAATCTCAATCTTGATAATTTTCAGTCATTGCAGTTGAATCTACAACAATGCCCCCCAAGATCTTGACTAGGGGGCACATACTTATGAAGAAACCTACTATGAACTCTATTGATTTTAGTACCAGTATCAATATCTGCAATGGAGTATTCAATACCCTGACAATAAATAATATGGTAAGGACCAGCCATAAGGTATCAAGTTTGTGAATCTGTCCTCCAGGCCTATGATGATAAAAGAGTACAAGATCCCCAATTTGATATTTGGGTAACAAATGTTGACTAGCATTAGTTCTAGTTCCCTCTTTTAAGGTTGTAGCAGCAAGAAGACTTGAGGCTAAGGCTTATACTCAGATGATTTCATCAGCTAGTCTCCTCAAAGCTAAATCAGTAGTTTGCGAGGTTGCAGCATCAAGTATAGGTTGTACACTTGAGGGTAGAATAGGATCCTGACTGTAAAGAGCCTTGAAGGGAGACATTACAATTATGCAATGGTAGCTAACCCTATAAGCTAACATCGCACTAGGTAATTAGAGATTCCATCTACTAGGATTGTTGGAGGCCATCTTTTGAAGATTGGCTACAAGGATACCATTTGCTCGTTTGACTGCACCATTAGTAGAAGGATTGTAAGGGGTCATAAATGACTAATATGTACCCATTAATTTATTAAGATCAGATACCACCTGAGAAACAAATTTGGTCCCATTATCAGATAATAGAGATTTTTGGGCTACCATGCTGGGTGAAAACTTGCCTAAAAAGGAAGGGCGCAGTAGCCTTAGCAGTGACCATGGAAACAGAGATAGCTTCAATCCATTTGGTAAAATGGTCGATAGCTAATATAATATAACGATATCCATAAGTAACAGTAGGGAGAGGGCCCACCACATTAATACTCATAGTAGAAAAGGGTTCTGAAGGTTCCAGAATTTTGTGTTGGTAAATTGGATTTCCACCATGCTGATGTTGGCAAGTGAGACAAGTCTCCAACATATCGTGCACAGTTTCCAGCATGTCATCCCAGTGACAATGATTTTTCAACCACTGTAAAGTCTTGGCGACAGCTCCATGCCCTACAGTTTGATGAGCCTCTATAATAGTATCAGTCTCACAAAAGGCCAAATAAAAAGCAACCATTTAGATCCCAACTTCTTATAAAAGGAACCTTCTTTAACTTGAGTATTCTTGGTTAAGGATTGTAGCTTCTCTATAACATCCTTAGATTCACAATACCAAAGTTTAGGTCTGCCAATCAGATCATAGATACAATCCTCCTCAGCAGTAAATAAAGTTAGTATAGTTAATCAAGAAAGTCCATCAGCATTATGGTGTATAGCTCCGGTGTGATGTTGAATTGTAAAGTCATAATTCTGGAGCTTTAACGCCCATCTAGCTAAGTGCCATTCAGGATCCTTCATTTGTTGTAACCATTTCAAGGAAGCATGACTCGTGACAATAGTGAAATGTTTGCCATAGAGTTAAGGGCGAAAATGCTTGATGGCAGATAGGACTGCAAGGCATTCCTTTCAGTAACACTATAATTGCGTTCTACCTTGGAAAGGGGTTTAATATAGTAAGTGATGGGATGATCAACCAGGTTGGAATCATGCTGATCCATAATGGCCCCAATAGCAACATCAAAGACATTGGTAAATAAGATAAAGAGTTTTGAAAAATCAGGATGGGCTAAAATTGGGGCACTAACTAAAGCTTGGTGCAAAAGCTCAAAAGCTTGCTGCTGCTATTCTTCCCATAAGAAAAGGACTTCTTTGTGCAATAAATAAACTAAAGACTCCGCAATCTCAGCAAAATGGGGGATGATTTGTCAGTAATAACCAACCATCCCCAAAAACACTTGAATATTGCTAGCTTTTAGGAACAGACATGTCCAAAATAGCTTGTATCTTATTAGATAAGGGTAAAATCTCATCGCAATTAACTTAAATGGACTAAGAATTCCATCTCAAATTTTAAAAAGCACACTTATATGGTTTTATCTTAAGTGAAGAGTGGCGCATTTGAACAAATACTTCCTTTAAACGAGCGAAATGCTTGTTAAAAGTGTGATAGAAAACAGTAACATCATATAAATAAACTAAAATGCAAGAAAGTTTCAATTCACCAAATAAACCATCCATGGCTCTTTGAAAAGTAGCAGGGGCATTACAAAGCCCCTGAGGCATATGAGTATGATTAAATAATTCCTCACTATAAATTAAAGCACAACTTGACAGTCTTCTGGAGCCAGGTAATCTGCCAGTAGCCACTAGCAAGGGCCATGGCTGAGAAGAATTGTGATCCAAACAATAGTCTTAATGAATCATCAATGCGAGGTAGAGGATAAGAATTCTTTTAGTTAGAAGCATTAAGCTTATGATAGTCCATAACCACTCTATGACCTCCATCATTTTTTCAGATGAGAAGTAGAGGGAAAGCCCATGGACTTTGAGAAGGCTTTAATAGCCCCACATCGAGGAGTTGTTCCAATTCCACTGAGACCTGAGCCTACTTGACTTTAGATTTGTAATAAGGGTGAGTAAAAATAGGGGGAGTATCCCCAGTTTTCACCTGATGCTGCACATCTTTCATTAGCCCTAAATCTTCAGGACCCTTGGTGAATATATCCTCATACTCTTCAATCAGAGCCTCGGCTTCATGCTGTTGTTCTGGAGTAAGTAAATCTCCAAATTTAACGTTAGCTCTAGCAATGATAGGTGGTTCTTCCAACCCAAAATCAAGTAAATCCCCATATCCTGAGATGGATAAAATTTTATTTTCAGGAGTAGGCCGCACATAAGCATTAGGGTTATTTCAATTCAATTGCTTAGGTCAAGAGGTGAGATTAGATAGTGAAACTAGAACAGTCCCATCATAAGCGGGATCAAGGATACCAGGGCAGGTTAAGGCCTCTAAATGAGAGAGATTTTTGTTACCGGAAATTTCTAATACATGATCAGCTGACATGAATACTTGTACTCCAGTATCAATTATAACTTGAGCTTTTGGAGGAATAGTAGTCATATTGTTGGAGTATAAAGGCATTTCTTCAGAGGCACAAACTGAAGGAAATGGAAGAATAGTCCTAGGTCCCAAAATTCGGTACTCAAGGCAAAAGATAGATTTAGGATATTCCAATAAGCAAATGCGTCATTTAAGTTTGCCTTTGCTATTAGGGACATCTTTTAAAATTAAAGGTACTTGGTGTCCAATTAAAGAAAGATAATTGTCCTTAAGGCTAATTATTGCATCAAAATCAATAAAAAATTTGGCTCCTAAAAGCAAATCATAGCAGTTATTGCCCAACACTACTGCAGGGGCCAAAACAACCAACTTTCCAAAGCGTATTGGAAGGTAAGAATAAGCTCCTATGGATTTGGTGTATGGATGACCAGAAGTTCCATAGTCTTGAGAATGGTTTAACTCCGGCGCCACTTTGATTTTTTTCATAAGCTTGGATGTGATCAACTTTATGGATGATCCTATATTGATAATAGCTAAAACTTTCACTTTGTGCCCTATGACTTCCACATGGGTCACATCAGTGCCAAATAGTGGGATTGAAAATACTGAGGAACTAAATGGTCAAATTGAATGAGAAGATGAAACAGAAGCGTAAGAATAAAAGGATCTTTGTTAGCTAAATAATCAGGGATATCAAGTTCACCAGGAGCAGATACCACATAACAGTATTTAGGAACGTTAAGATTGTGTTTGAGGCACAGGAGGTAAATCAGCATAGGGAGTCTCATGCCCTATGCTGACTCCTCTTTTGAATCTTCCACTTTTTTCTTCCAACATTGAATTTCCATATGACCCACTAGACCGCAATAGCTGCACGGCTCCTTCTTTGGTTTAGGTTTGGGTCTAGGCAGCATCACATGAATATAGTAATGAGGGTTACTAGTGGAGGTCAGGTGTACCACACCATTAGGAATCTCCATCAACGCCTCTTTGATGTCAAGAATATATCTGAAATTTCTTTTTAGGAGTTTTTAAATGTAGTAACAACTGAGTATGAGAAGCAAACACACTCATCACAGCCAAAATGGCATCATCTACGGTAATACAATCACACGTTTGAGAGTCTGGGCCTTATAATAAAATCTCTTAGCAAAATCTTGGACTGGCTCTTCTCACTTGATTTGGATGCTCATAAAGGCTTGCTTTTGATTTTATGGGATTTGATCACTCCCAAATTCCTTAATAAGAGCGGTTTTCACTTGATTCCACGTATTGCAAATTTCAAGGTGAGGAACCATGATTTCTTGAGTGAACTAGCTTTGACGAGAAGTAATATGCTGAACTTTCTGTTGATCTGTCATCCTGTCCATTGCTCGCTCATATACAAATAGAAACGAATGGATGCTACTTTCACCTGGCTCAAAATTATCTTTAAAGGTAGTTTTTCAAGTGGTGGGTTCATTGCTCATGACATGTACACCCAATACAATGGCCAGATCAGCTTCAGAGGGTTTGGACTCAGGGATATGGGCTTAAAAGTGAATTTGGTCAATTGTTGTCTTAAATGGTTGAGGTCATCCTGTAAATTTTGAACCCATTGTGTAAGATAGTCATTTTCAGGCTTTGATTTAAGTTAGAAGTTGCAATGAGCATCTCTTCTTGCTTATTCCTGAGTACTCTGTATTTATCAGTTAATCAATCAATGAAACTGTTAACAATGCAAACTGGGTTTCTTGCATAGTTTGGTTAGCATCGCATAGATGATGAGCATTATTAATGCCATCCAATAAGTTGGTTAGAGAATAATCTGGGTCAGTTGGAAGGCAATCTAGAGATTAGAAACATCCTTGATCTATTACTCAGATTTGGGTTTCTAACGCCTGAACTCTTAGTACTAGTAGATTTGAAGGTTCAGAAGCGTGAATTGAAAGCGTTGAGCCAGGGGGACCAGGAGGTCTGGGGGTCCTTGAGAACCGTCCTGACCTTCAGGCCTAGGTGGGCCCTGTTGACCTTCAGGGCCTTGAGTACCTCGTTCACCAGGGGGTCCTGGGGTCACCAAAGGAGAACTAGGTGGTCCTGGAGGTCCAGGAGGACCAGCAGGATTGGGTCCACCTTTTCTAGTATCCACAAAATTGGAAAAGTTGATGAAGTAGCCCATCAAGTTCAACAAAGCGTTCCTCATGTTGGGCCTGCAATTGTCCCAGTTGTTTAGTAATCTCATCTTCAAGGGTAGTGCTTTAGTGATTAATAGGATTTGTGACATCACTAACCTGTTGAGATACTTCTTGGCCGATGTAACCCACAACTCCATTGTCAATTCTCACCAGATGGTTATGTATAGCATTGATTTCCATTATATCATTGAGTATGTCTTCCTGACTATCCTGACCAAAGTTAGACCTTCTCATAGAAAGAGGATAACTGAGAATGAAATTGTTGCGCCAGGGTCAATTGGTGTTAAATCTCAATATGATGTAACCCTAAAATCTGGAGTATGTGATAAATGGCAGGATGCACATACTGCTGGAAGTACTGCTCAGTTATAGCCAAAAAAAACTTTGGTATGTTGTAAAACCGCTCTGCTGAATAAGTCCATCATATTAGCTGCAACCTTAGATGTTCAGTCTCAGTTAGGACAGGCACTGGTCTGGATAGCCCACCCTTATTAAGACTTTGACTGTTTCTTCTACATTTGCAGATTGAATTTGATAATTATCGTGGTCAGGGCCCTCAACGACCAAGTCCATAGAAGCTCAAAATTGAAGATTACTGATATTAGCGGAAGGCATCTCCTGCCTATTGGAGTGTACCCATTGGGTAATACTCAATTATTCCTCAGAAGAGGGGATTTCTTCGCTAGATGTATTCATTGTCATGAAAATATGTTTTCACCAGGTAGCCTTGGAAACAGACCTGTCAGGGAGTACCAGTATTAATATTTTAAAAAGAAATTATGATATTCAGGCACTACAAGGCTACGAAATTATTAGTTTTGTGGCTTTAGCAAAGATAGAAACAAGTGCAACAAAGTTATTAGTTCCGTTGCAAGAATAGATTTCAATCATAAATACATAAATTTGTTATTAAAAGGCCAAAACTGAGCTATGCAAGACAAAAATAGTGGTACTTTATTAGTTAGAAATGAGGGATATTTATAGGGGTATATTTGGTAGGTCTTCATGAGGATTTTTGTGCTTTAACTGAGATAAGATCTTTTCTAATAGAGGACTGATATTGCTGATTATTATTAATATACTTGTGATGGTCAGTTCTTATAAGGTTCTTATTAGATGAGATCGACCTTCTTGTGGGATGTTTTGCCCCTTTGGATTGCTTAGCCTCATCCTTCGGAGGAGGCTGATAACTCTAAAGGGTTGATTGTTGGTCTATCAAAGAATTTGGTATCTCTAACATGGTTTTTACAATCTCATTAGACTTAGACACCAAATCTCAATCTTGATTTTTTGGTCATTGCAGTTGAATCCCCAACAAATGTGTTAGCCACATTCTAAGGAATTGTTGATAGTGTGGTGGGTGACCTCCATTTTACTTGTGCAGTCGCATATATTTACAATATTTTGGCTCACTCCCAAACTCCTGAACAATACACAAAAGACTTGGAATTGGTAGTGGCTGCTTTGCACAAGGAAGGCCTGTTCATCAAGCCTTTGAAATGTGAGTTTTATAAGAAATAAGTTACCTTTCTCAAGAACATTGTCCTAAAAGATGGTTATGTGATTCCCCCAACAAGTTGGATGCCATCCGCGAATGGCCAACTCCAACAACCCAAAAACAAATATAAAGCTTCTTGAGCACCATCATTTTCCTATAAAATTTTCCCCAACCCTTTCCCAGTTAGCCGCTCCACTTCACCCCCTAATGGGTAAGAACGTTCCCTTTCATTGGACACCCAAGTGCCATAAGATGTTTGAGTCAATTAAAGAGGTGTTCCTATCACCCCCATCCTAAAACACGTTGACCCCTCCAAACCATATATTATTGCATGAAATGCTTCATCCGTTGCAGTGGGGGAAGTACTGCTCCAGGTGCATGATGGTTTAGAACATCCAGTCGCTTAACTTTCCCAAAAATTCTCCTCTACTGAGAAATTCTGGGCCATCTACAATAAGGAGTTGTCAGCCATAGCATAGGCTTTGACTCATTGGTGGTATCTGCTATAAGGAGCTCAGCATGAGTTAACAGTGCATACAGATCACCAAGCTCTTCTGTATTTTTGCAAACCATAGAAATTGGCACATAGGCAAGCTTGTAATTATTGGTATTTGTGCAGTTTCAATTTTAAATATGAATTTGTGAAAGGTGCATTAAACGTGCTCCCCAATTTCTTAGCCACAACCCAGCTCACTGCCCCTCAGATTTAAATGAAGTGGATCTGGTTACTATTATTCCCTTCACTCAAATCTTATCTATTGTCCCTCCTGTGGTCTCATCAGTTGACTTAGCTCCTGATGCTCCTCTTATTTCATGGTTTTAGCAGCTCAGATGACCAGCGCCAAAGGAGTGGAGTTATTTGATCAATTGTCCTTCCAAACTCACAAACATTCCCTATATTTCTTGGTGGAGGATCTCATTATTTTTTGGTTGCATGTTTGGGTCCCTCCTCTCTTTAGAGCTGAGGTGTTTTGAGTGCATCACAATCCTCCCACATGTGCTCATCCAGGCAATAAGAAATGTATTGATTTGATTAAGCAGACTTATAATTGGGTGGGCTTATCAAAAGAGGTACTGGCCTGGATCGCCAATTGTGTTACCTACACATGGTCTAAGATAGATTAATCAGAAAGAAATGGCTTTCTTCATCCTTTACAACAGGCGGAGGGCCATGGACATCAGTGTACGTAGATTTTATTGTCAAACTTCCCTGTTCTAATGGGTTTACGGCGGTGCAGGTGGTGGCCAATCGTTTTTCCAAATTTTCTCTGTTTATTTTATGTTTGTCCAAGATCACATCATAAGAAACCACTTGTCTCTTCATGCACCATGTGTTTTCTATGTTTGGTGTCTCGCAGGAGATCATCAGTGGCTGCAGTTCACAATTTACAGCGTGGTTCTGGAATGAGCTCTTATCTATCTTAAAAATTACCCCCCTGCCATTTCACAGCATATCATACCCAGTCCAATGGACAAACCAAGCAAGTTAACCAAATCTTGGAATAATACTTGCGCTGCTATGTTGTGACCGCACAGGATACGTGGGCCAATGACCTCCCCTTGCTCAATTTGCCTATAACAACGGAACTCATGCCTTTTTGGGGTTTTCTCCCAATGAAGCGATGTTGGGATATAATCCCTCGTTTTTGGTCAAACCCTGCCTGCATCCCAAGGTCCCAGCTGCTGCAGATTATGCCAAGCACATTCAGTCTACTCATTCCTTAGTGTGGGAGCATCTCACTAAAGCTATCAGTGATTACAAAAAGTTTGAAGACTGAAAAGAGCTTCCTGGCCATGACATAGTGGTGGGTAAATATGTCATGCTTGATAAGCGCCATTTGCAGATGCAGATACCTTCCCAGAAGTTTGCAAGAAAGCGTTTGAGTCCCCACTTGGTAGAGGAGGACTTAAGCAATGGTGCTTTTGGTTAAAGTTGCCAGCTCACTGGAATCAGCACCCCTCTTCCACGGTTTCAGTTATCCCCATTCAAGGGGACTGTATCCGCAGACCCTGAGCCAATAGTAATTGAGTATGCAGTGGAGGCCTAGGTGAAAAGTATTTTAGCATCCCACAAATCTCAAAGGTCAGTTCAGTATCTTGACGCCTGGAAGGGCTATCCGGTCTAGAGAACAATTGGGTCAAGGCCCACAATTGCGCAAATTGCATGGAACTGTTCAGAGCATTTCATGAGTTCCATCCTGATGCACCCTGTCCCCACCCAAAAAAGTTACAACTCTGATGGCAATCAAGTTGCCCAAGGTGCACAAAAATGTAGCCCTTACACAGTTTCCTAGCGGAGGTTCCCCTCTCTTGGAAAAAGGAAAGGGTAGTGTAAGTTCAGGGGAACATCCCATTTGTGTGGATCAGGCAATTTTCCCATTTCCAAATAAGAAGGGTCCAAAGAGAGTGGCTGTACCCCTCATCACCCAGGGCGACTTGCCCACATGGTAGACAAGCTCTGGGTAAAAGCTGTCCCTCTAAAGATTCCTCCCCAAGTACCTGCACTTGCCTCTGCTGAACTTGTCTGCCAAATTGAAGAAATCTGCACCAAAATTATTGGTAATCATCCTCCCCACAAGTGGGAGGGACAATATAAAACCAATGGCGTCAAATTCTCAGAGTTGAAGATGAAACGTCCAAAATTAATTGGAGTAAAGCCTGACAATCAGAAAACTCATAGTCAAAAAGGGACAAGTATCAAATTCATAGCTGGAATTGCAGATGGCATTGAGTCATTGAGCAGTACAATCACCGATGCCAAACACCCCTCAAAATCATTAGGGATGATTGATGAGAAGATATCACCTTCAGGGACTATTGCAGATAACTTGAAACCCCTATTTAAAGAATTGGGATTCGCGCCCAATGTAACCCATTTGGCTTAATGAATGCCCCAGTGACCGGGCACAGCAGTTTGGTCATCCTAAACCCATTTCCAACCAATTGGTACCACCCCTATGTGGGGTGGCCCTGGGGAATTCCCATTGCCCATTGGGCCAGAAGATGTCATGCAACTGACATAGATGCAGTTGAGCCTCAGTCCAGGAATTTGTGGACAAACTGATAGTAACTCAGCCTGCCACCAAATCCTTCAATGTCAGTTCAAATTAGAATTATTTTTCTCCCTCTCCCCAAAATTTGTCAGTTTAGGCTAAATTTGAGGGCCCCAATTCTTGCTTTGACCTACTCCCAAATTGAACACTATTTAATCAGTTGCATTGCACTGAGAAAATTGTTGGTCAATTCTCTTTATTTTCTTTTTCAATAAAATTCCTGTTAGTAACCAATTTTTTTATTTACTTCAATTTTTCTTGCCAAAGTCTTGATGGCACTAACCTGGTGGCTCATTGGCCACTACACTGGATATGCTATACTGGTTTTGATGATTACAATCACTCCCAGCATAGTCAACTGGATCCAATGCGCAAGAAATTTCTGGGAATTTAATATCATTATTGAAGCTATTCATTATCAGGATATTGGAATCTTGTGGCCTCATATATCTCACTTTCAAGCAAGGATCCACTCCCTTGTCTCTACTTTGGTGATGAACCCTAAGACCAGTAATCCTGAAGTAGTAAACCTAGTAGTACAATCCTCTGTGGCAAGACCTATAGGGTTTGAGGTTGTTTCCATTTGGTTCATTACTGTATTTTTTTCAAGCTTTTCCTATATCAATGAGCTATTGTTACCCAATTCCCAGCTCCATACAATGTCATTTGAGTGGCAATGCCACTGAAATTCTGGCTTGCTTTTTGGGTACTCACGCATCCAGACTGGCAGGCCAGTCTAAACTTCTTCTACCATACCTGACACAGAGTAACACAAAGGGGTTTTTTATCACTAGTTAAACTAATAAAACTTTAGAAATTAATACTAAAAGTTGGTTTTTATAGTTTTACTAGTGTCAGTGAGGGGATAAAAAGCAAACCCTCTTAATAAATCAATGGTAATATTTTAATATTAAGGCTTGAAGTTCAGAGGGCTTAGTAATATCCAAATTTGGAGATATTGAGATTTGACTTATTGGATCAGTCAAGACTCACCTTGCTTCAATGTGAGGGCAGATGGGGAAGTGACATCTGGGAAATAAACCCATGTGGAAGAGATTTAATAAATTTAGTCTATTCAGAAGGTGGGAAAATACTTTCACCTTGCTGTACCCCCTCTGACCCTATAAAAGGGGCCAGTCTTTATAGTATAGCTTAAACAAGGTTAGTTTTAAGATGAGGAGGGACCTCTGAATGACTCCTTTGGTTCTGCCAATGATTCAGAATATCCCTGCTACCCAAACTTGAGCTTTTTGGCTGAGTATTATTATTAAAAGTATTTCCACAATTCAATGGACTCCACCAAGAATTGGCCAGGGTTCTTTGGTCAATGTCATTTAAATCAAAATATAAATCACTCTTAACACAACATTGGACTTTTAATTGTCAACACCATATTTGTAAGTCCCAAGGAATATCTGCTGGGTGTTAATTGGGCCAACCTTCTGTTCCTGAGCAAGAAAATACCAAAGAGGATGGCCACACCCCTATTACCCAGGGTGATCTCGCTCACGTGGTAGATGAGCACTGGAAAATGGTCCTTCAGCTTTGGATCCCACTTTTAGTACTTGCACTCTCCTCGGCAGAACTGTCATGATGAATTATTAAAATCTGCACTGAGATCACCAAAATGGAATTAATCGCAACTAATTTGAGCAGCAATCAGCCAGATACTCAGATTTCAAATGGTTGAAAAGGTATGAAAGCTGAGCTATCAGTCAGAATGCCCAACAGTTGCAAATTCTGTTTACATGATGATTGAAAATCTTCCCCCTCCTATTCCCAAATAGTTCACTCTTAGGTTGAACTGACTGAAACTCAGCTCATCGCTGAATTTTGCAATGTCAGTCCCTAGGGAACTAACCCACATGGTCCCAAATAGTTCACCACTTAGGTCAAATTTGTGGAACCCAATCCTGACTTATTTTCCCTCCCCAAAATCAATGACTATTTAATCAGCTGCATCACCCTGAGAAAATGTTGGTCAATTCTCTTCACTTAAATTTCCCAATAAAAAACACCCTCCCCCAAATTTCCATTTTTTTATCAGTTGAGATTTAACTTCCCTTCCAGTTCCATAACTGTTATACCAGCAGCAGTGCCCCTGTTATTCTGGTCCACCACTTGGATGCTCCAGCATTCAGGCTGGTAGGCCAGTCTATTTTCTACTTGCCATCTGCCTGACAATATTCCAACCTGATTTATAGAATTTTACTCACAAATACAAACTAAAGCTTATATTGGATTAGGTCCAAGTGTAAACTATAAGCAACTTACAATATACAGTGCTGAGTGTATATATCATAAATAGCTATTATAAGGTAGTTTAAATATGACATGCCTTCAAAAAGGGTTTTGTTGAGTATTCATAGTTTCTCAACTATTTCATATTTTTAGAGCCTTTTTAAAGAAGGTTCTTTCCCCAAATTTTTTTTTACTACTCTCTTTGAATAACCCCTCCTCAAAGGGGTTTTATATTTCCATCTATAAAAGCTCATACTTTATATTAAAAGTATCTTATTATATAATTTTTACTTAAAGTTCTGATTTTATTAGCAGTACTTTCAGACTTTTGTAACCAATATAGCAAGCCAATCTATCTGTCTTATTTCAAGTTACTTACCTACAAGCTTTTATTATAGAAAAAAGCGCTACTAGTGTGGTTAGGTGTAGGTATTTTGGTCTCAAATTATAGGGGTAGTTGCCAGTTATCACTACTGCAGATATCAATCTGTTGGATTTCTTAGGATTAGTATCATTAAGCTACCAAGCAGAACCTCACGCACCTTAGTCTGAATATTCCTTCAAATAAAAGTATTTGGTTGATTCTGCAATAGTTCTAAACAGTTTCAAAAGACCAAATATTAACTAGATGTGGTGAATATTGATATAATTTTGTAGCGTGTAAAAACTTGTAAGCAGCGGATGAGCTAATAGAATTCTAATATCGCTCTTCTATTTGCAGCTAAATTTTAGTTTATTCGAGATAGGAGGACCATGGGACCAACTCTACCGAAAAATTGGCAGCTAAATTTTAATGAAATACTTATGAATTCGACGATCATACTTTGATTTACTCTTCGGCTGTGATTTTTAATTTCGACATCCTTTAAATTACTTTTTGAAAAACATGACTTTTCACAACCTATATACTGTAAAGTATATACTGTAAAGTTTTAATCCACCATGAAACGCCGAAAAAAATATGCTTGCCTTTAGCACAAAAAAGCTTTTCTTAGCGTGAGGTAGTTATTAAATTCATTTCATATCTTAAACTAGCTCTAATATATTTTCTTTACTTTATGCTAGCTTTTTAAACCCAGACTACTAGCGTTACTGCAGAATTTACACCCACTTCACTTAGGAAACATCTTTAACCTTTCTTAAAACAGCTAAAAAATGCTCTCATCATCCAAATGTGAACGCTTCATGTTTATCTCTGTAAATATTGCTCCAAGTTGCATATTTTCTACTAGCTGTTCTAAAGAGAAGTTCAGTACTATGCTAATTCATTCGATTTTTGACAACTGGAACTATCCAGTACTATTTTTTGTTGTGTTTTTACCTCGACTTAGCCCATAAAAAAGTTAAGCTACCTTTATTACAAAGAAAAGAAGGCTAACCTAGTTTAACTTGTTCACGTTCGGTTGATTTTTTAGTTCTAAAAACAATACATAAATGGATAAAACTTAGATATTTAATTACGGTAAATTTTAAATATCCTTTTTTTAAAATTAAACAACAAACATCTAATACACCGTGTTTTTAAAAAATCAAAATGGGCTGACTAAAAGTCACTTGCTTTGTTTTACAAACATATGGATTTTAATGTATAAAGTTACCACGATTTAGTTAAAAAATCTCATTAATATATCGCCCTCGATTCGGGGCACTCCCTTACTTACTTTTGGGCATATTACTCTATTTGATATTTGTTAGATGCTTTATTGTGTTTGAATTAAATCCTAATTGACATATAGCTGTCTTGTCTTAAGAATGTCTTTTAAAGGCTATCGAGAAATCAGCTTTGCTCGCTCTTTAAAAGATTCAGCTAAGCCATACGAGGAGTCATGCATTAAGATTCATGAGGTTAGAATGCATATCTATGCTTTGCACAATCTTTCTAATAAAAAATAAAGATACTAGATTCAGGGTATGGTTGCTACCTTTGGCCTTCGTCCTTGTATCTTGCAGATTACTTATGGAAAAAGAGAGCGGAGCTTGCTGGGAAAAGCATCATTGAAGTAACCTTTTAGCATTTATTCAATTTGACGACAAGCTAGGAGCTGGCTGTGGATTGGCAGGCCTAGTTTGTGCAAAAGTTGGTGCTTCTACGATCTTAACAGATCATCCAAACAATACTTTTGTACTAGATAATTGTATTAGGAACGTTATAGAAAATGATCTTCAAGATCTCTGTCAAGTCAAGCCCTTGGCGTGGGGAAAATTTACACTTGATATTTTCAATTTACCACACATTGATTATATTATTGGCAGCGATACATTTTATGATCGGAAAGGTCAGTTAAATTCATTTGTTTTAATTTATATAATTTTAGATTTTGAACCTCTAATGGCTACTGTCGCCTATCTTATTGAAAAAAATCCGAATGCTATTTTTGTAACAGCTTATCAAGAACGGAGGTAGTAAAACATCACATTCCTTTATTTATTTTTCATAGTACAAAAAGAACTATACAACCCCTTCTTGATTATTGGGGGTTGACAGGGCATATGATTGATTCGGAAATTTCTAAATCTTTAAAATTAGATGGAGAAATATATGATTCAGATTATCCAATATATCTATTCCAAATTTATCGTAAGTAAACTTTATATATGACGAATAAACTTATATTTTTTAATAAATTTAAAGCAACTACTGCAAGTAATAGTATCTACTTTACTTTCTATTTTTGAATGTAGATTTAAGCATAAATCACTGTTCATGATTGTAAAACCATATAATAGATTTCAATATAAATCGCTATTAAAGTAAATTCTAAAAACCATATTTTGTTCTTATGGGTTAGGATCCTTTAGTCTAAAAGACGATAGATTGCAGTCAAGTTACATACCGTTTGCTCTCGCCCATTAATTCAATGTTTGACAGTTGTTGAAGGTTAGTTGAGTTTAGTAAAACATTTTGCTTATAGTCAACAAATATAAAAGTAACTTTATTTTTATCTTCAAGCATAAAAAATTGAAATCCATGCAGAATTTTGCCTTGCAAACGATTATTGAATTTGTAATTTTTATGATATATATACCATACCAGTAAAATTCATTTTCCTATCTGAAATTTCTTCTTGTTAAAATTTATACGCATGGTATGATGACACCAAATTTTGCTATAAGTGTAATTTAAGTTGTAAGGAAATGAATTTTCATCTGGCGATAATTTTAATTTAGTTTATATCATTTAAGTTTTCCTCACAGATTACTAAGTACTTCTATTTAAGAGAAAATGATTTTTTACCTAATAAGGGTTCTATAATTAAGACTTTTCTATCTTCTATCTATCTATATAATTAAAATTCTAGGAGGTCTAGGTTGTTCGCGGTAATCCCAGAAACTACTGGATCATTCTCTTTGAAACTTTGCATACATATAGCAGGTACCCAGCACTAGATTCTCCACTATGTTTGGTAATAATAGGGTAAAATAAATAAAGTTATTGTATAAAACTATTTTACGATAATAATATGACTACCTTTCAATTTAAACCTACGTTCTAAGGGAGGCTAAAGAAACTTAAATCAGCTTAAATGAGTATTGACCAAAATTCAAGATATGACTCCTACTCATCACTAGCTTTCCTCAAATTTAAATCAATATGTCAATTAACCGTAGCTTTTATAAACTATCCGTCTATCAAACGTTTATATAATAAATCTCTACAAGAATTTACGTTTGCTCATATTAATCTCAAAATATATGGAACCAATTTATTAAAACTTTGCATACTCAGCAGATATCCAATGAAAAATTGCATTTTTGGTAATGATGGGTGAAAATTGAAGACAATATTTTAAAAACCAAAGTTTCTTACCCACTGAAACAAGTTTTTGTATTCAGCAAATTTCTCTAAAACTATCAAAAAGGTATATAAACTGCTAATTTAATATAAAAATTTGAAATATTGAGTATTTATATTATGTCACCCCTTAATTAGGCCAAACAATTTTTACAATAGATAGCAATATCAAAGTAAATTATATTATAAATTAAATCTAATGAAATAACTAACAAACTGCTAAAATAAATAAGCTACTAATCAGATAAATACCAAATTTTGAAATTATGAGTATTCTATTGTGTCCACCTTCAAAAAGCTTAAGGAAGCTTTATAGTTAATATCAGATACCAGAAAAAATGAAAAATTTTAGAAGATAGTTTAATTGTTAGTCATACTCGATCCAAGTATAATATCTTATCCATATCAAAGTTTCAGCATACCATAGCTTATTAAAACACTTTAACTTTAATTGCAGATATTTATATGAACTAAAGATATCAAAGTAGCTTTTAAATTAAGCCTTAGAAAATTTTGGTTGGGCAATTACCGGTAGTAGCCTGATTTATCAAGAAATTTATATTAGATGGTCTTATTAAGAGAAGCAACCAACCTTAGTAGCAAGTTTAAGTCTTGGAGCTCAGCCTTTTTACCTAGACAATAAGAAGAACCCATTAAGTGTAAGAGGGGGACTGGGCTCCAGGAAAACCCTTATCCCAGTTAACTGACCTAGCTTATAATTGTGATGAGCAATGTGTCACTGCCTTACCCCTAAGGATCCTCCTTTTCTTCCCCCTTTCCTTCTACCTTAATAGAAATGCTATAGGGTGTTTGCAGGGAGGCATTTCAGTCCAGGGGCCTCTGGCAGTGCCTTAGGGATCTTTACACTTTTAGAATGACTATTCATGATAATCCAGAAAGTGCGAAATCTGCTATGAAACCCAAATAACCAAAACAGGTTAAAAAAGGACATATTGGGATATATATAATGAAACAGATCTCAGATTAAAACTCTGGGCTACTCAATCCACCCCTGAAGTTGCACTAATTGATCTCCTAGCTGTAATGGATATGTGCAGAACTTGTTATGCAAATCATCAGTCCAATCAATTACATGCAAAAATGGATCTATTAACCTAAAATATTCATAGATTTAGGACACACACCTTGAAGCTTTCACAAAGAATTTAAATCATAAGAAACCCCCACCTATATTATTTTTCATAGAACAACCAATCAAATTCTGCCTCATAGGCCCCATGACCAAACCAGTTAATGAGCTTCTTTCCAATTCTCTCTTCCATCTACTATAATTGTAACAGCCCTTTTCAGGGTTTGTTGTCAATTTGTTCTCTAATTTAAACTTTCTTAATAATTTTAACTTCATTCTATAACTTTTTTTCTGCAAACTCTATATTTTGCAACGTTTTAAATTTTTACAATTAATCTGAAAAGCACACTGCCATTTGTGTGATAGTTTTGATCACTGCTGAGTGGGCACTACAATCTATTAATCTAGAAACTTGGTGCGTTGTTGCTGAAACTGAGAAAAGATATGCCCCTGACTATAACCATCAATCTGCTGTGCAGGCTGTATACCCTTTCAACATGAATTTGCTCCACTGAACCACCATTGTTTAACACAATCTAATTCTAAAGTGTTCTCCCACTATGCTAACTCTGGCTGTAATGGGTGGGTTTGTGCCAATATGCAATGAACCAATTGGGCAGTAAGAGCCATTTTACTGACCTTACTAGGGACAGGCCTGCAGAAGCTCATCCCTGAACCTGACCGCCATGCCTCATTGTTGCCACATATTCTCATACCACTATTCCCATGACACTGCACATCAACAGCAAAGTCTGGGACCAGGAAAGGGCTGAGAACAATGCCAATGCCACACTGAGCTCACTGGTTGAGCTCATATTTCCAATCTGATCCACTTTAATTTTTTAAATAAAATAATATTTCTTTTTAGCAAGCAAGTTTTTCTTTTATTTTGTTTCTTTTTTCCTCATAAAAGATGCAACTGCCCTTCAGGGCCATAACCTCCTCCCCTAAAAAGTGCCCTGCTAGTATGAAATAAGCTCCTCCTCAGTTAAGCTCTTTTGAGCACTGTCCAACACATCATTTGCAAAGATTCCTCATCTCACTGGATCACCATCCATGCCATACATAAGCCCAATGTCATTCTGTGGATATAATTTGGGTTCAGGATAGCGAGTTTTCCCAACTCTGACCTTTCCAAGATCAATGCCCTTTGGATCAGAGCCACGTTTGGATTGAATGCCCCCCAATATGAATCAATGTATGGATCAGGTGCCTCCAGATCCATTACGCTGGCATGCCTCTCACATGAAAAGATTGTATAATTGGTAATCTACTTGAGACCAAATTATGAAGGGTATCCAGAGCACTCTCCACAGGTGCTCCCACCTCTGTGCATGTAGGAGGTTCAATCCAACATCCTGACACTGCAGCTGAACCCATGCATCATTCTGAACTAAATCAAAAAATCCCAAAGTAACCCCAGAGCTCATTTAGAACATAGATCAAGAAATAAATTTCATTTTATAAAATTGTTGATTTGAATCACAAATCCATTTTTTGATTTGAGCCTGATTATATGTAGCCCACATTAAAAACTAAATATTATGGTTCTGTACACAAAGGTCAGCAACTGCAGAATCCAGAGAGTTGTCATTCTCCATGCCTCTCCCACTCTTATATGTTGCCTCAGAAAAACCCGCAGTTGCTCCATAGCAGCCACTTGGTTTGTCTCAAGGGCCTTTGGTACATCTTTGAACTTTTAGCTGCTTCACACAAACCCTAAAACATCCCTATTAAGATTTGTTAGAAAATCTATGTCTTAGGCATTATGAGCTTCACATTAGTTGCTGATGCACTCAGACTGGAAGCCCAGTCTTCTTCTAATCAGCTGTATTCATGACAGCAATGGTATAATTGCAAACTTGGTATCATAGAAATTCACATACTAGACAAATGGCAACCTATCTCTAAAAAGTGGCCCAATAAGTTTAGTCTAATAGGGGTGGGAGTAGTCAATTTAATTAAACCCTCCTTTATGTAACAGTTGGGATAAACTGATTATTAAATTCTAACCTGTAGTTAGCTTTTTTAATCCTGAGTCAAAAAGCTTATTAGGCTATCATTAAAGTTGGGATTAGCGGGGCTTTACACCTCCCAAGCCATATTTAAGGCTCAAAAGAGCCTAAAAAGGCATGTGGAGAGAGCTTCTAAAGGATGACCTTGAAAGGGTGAGCTTACGCTTTCCTAAAACTCGGTTTAAAATTATATCTCTCATCCAATATGGACTCCTTTACCTTGCCTTACCTTGTGGCATCTACAAAGTGACATGTTTTTGTCATGTAATTGTCAGAAGAGTGTCTGTAACTCTCTTGTTCCCAGTGAGGTGGTGCAGAATGCAAAGGCACACCACAAGAAAACTCCTCCCTGGTAACAACTGGAATAGAGAACCATAAAGATTCTGTGGCATAGGGAACCCAAGGACATAGTGTATAAAATGGTACTAATAATGAGGTTGATGATAAATGACAAAACCTGGATGGACTCCAAGGAGGAGTCCATAAAAAAGTGCATACTGATAGCAGAGTTCTTGAGTGCAATAATTTAAAGAATCCAGGTTTTTCAGGTGTGCACCAGATTTCATCATTATTATGGATAAAATAAAATGACCTAGTTGTTGGAGACCTCCTCAAGAAGGTCTGCGCACAGGTCAGACCAAGGGACCACTTAAAAACGTAAAAAATAATGGGGAGTTTATTTAAAAATGATGACCAACAAAGAATGTTAGTATTGGGAAAACAATAATAAACAATAGGGGAAGACTCATTGTTCCTTGTGAGAGATTCTAAGCCCAAAAAACCAATAAGCGCAGATCACCAACCTCTGTGATGCTGTAGCTTAACTAAGCTCAAACTTAAGTTAATGACTAGAACTTTATTCTCCTAGATTTGGTAAAATTGTGAATAGAATAAGCTATAAATCTTCGTTCTCCAAGCAACTGTAATGAACTGTCATTATTTACAACAAAGCTGGTTCGTTTTAATGCCCTGGATGTAACGCTGGACTGACTATCATGTGCGCCCCCAAGACCAACTTGACCATATCTTGCCTTTACCCAGCGTTAGTCCAGGTATGCTTCAGGTCAGGAAGGCCTGCCAACTTTATCCCTTTGGCCTCCTCATGTCCAGCCTTTCCTAGTCTCAGTACCTTCAATTTTGTCATATAACCATGACATTACCCTCCCGTTCAGTTGGGGGTCTCCCCTCCATGGGCTTCAGCAATGGAGAAGTTCTTGTAAGAAGGGGCCAGTTTCAAGATGGCAATACTTTGTGTAGGCTTAGTTCCTGCTGCCTTAGGGAAACGCTCATGTAAAGTCTCAATGAGGTCTTGGGCATGAACGCAATAGTGTTCTGGTATCCAACTGTTCTTGGTTGCATCAAATCCCTTCCATGACACCAGGTACTCAAGCCTTCTTACATGGTGAGAGGCTTCAATTTTCTCCACTTCTCCACTATGGTTCCCCATCTATGAGTCATTCCTCTGGAGTCTCTAGTTGGGCCCTCAAACAATGTCAGCTTACTTTCATGAAAGATAGCAAAGATCTGGAATGATGGGGGAAGAACCAGCTGATATGAGGCATGGCCCACTTTTCTGACAATGTGGTAAGGCCCTATCCTCTTTAGTCCCAGTTTTTTGCATGTCTGCTTAATTGGGATATTTTTAGCATCAATAATCATGAGATTCCCTTCCTTGTATGCAGGACTTACACATCTCTTAACATTGGTTTTCTTTTAAAAGTTTGCATAGCTGCATCAAAATTTGTGGTAACCTCTTTGTATACTTTCTTGATGGCCTTAGCAAATTCCACCACCGCTTTCACTTCAAATCCACAGCTGAGCTCCACGTTGAAGGAGGGTTTAAACCCATAATTTGAAAAAAATGAAGAACAACTGATGGATGCATGTTGAGTTTTATTAAAGATATATTGGGCCATGGAAAGATGGGAAGCCCAGTCTGGATGACAAACGGAAGTGTAACACTGCAGAAACTGTTCAAGGCACTGATTCACTCATTCTGTCTGCCCATCAGATTGTACGTGGTAGGCATTATGAATGGCATGGATGAATCCAAAGAGTCTCAACAACTCTTCTCAAAAATAAAGATGTAAACTGTGGTCCATGATCACTAAATATCTCCTGGGGCACCCCAGGAAGAAAAACACATGAGACACAAAGAGCCTAGCCATCTATATTGCAGTTACTGTGGCGTTTTAGGGAATGAAATAGGTGAACTTTTTAAATCAGTCCACCACTACCATGATTGCATCATAGCTCTCAGACGCAGGTAACTTCATAATGAAATCAATCAATAAGGAATTTCAGGTTTCTTTGGCCTTTTGACCCGTATTAACAACCCTGAGAAGGGCTGGCAATTTGGCGTCATCTGGATGTAGACCAGGCACTACTTACAGTACCTGAAAACCTGTGTGGTTATCCCTTCCATTTTAAAGTGCAGCAAAGAAGCTCCAAAGTCTTTGCCTTCTCAGGGTGCCAGATGGTGATCCCAACGTGATGGTCTTGGATGATTTCCAGGTGGAGTGGTCTGGTATATATTCATAGGCGTCCCTGAAGCCACACCATCTCATCCTTAACATGGTAACCCATGGTGATATTCTCCAGATTTAACTTGCTCTTGGCGAGGACCACGGTATACTCTACCACCAAGGGCTGATACTGAACAACCTCTAAGAACATACTATATTTCTCCATGTTTTCAGAGGAACAAGTGCTGGCACGCATGAGGGAGGCTGTTGGGATACAATCATACCAGGAGGAATTGATGAGTGGGTATTTTGTACCTCCACCTCCTTAGGATCTGGAGCTAAAGCAGGATTTTGACTCAAAGCTTCTGCCAAATCATTCTCCCTGCCCTTTGTAAACTCATTAGAGAACACAAATTGGGCCAGGGTCTCATGCTAGTGGTTTTCTGTGAGGTCAGGACATGAGGAGCGTGGTAGTACAACAGTGCACGATGATCTGTACAAACACCAAATTTTATTAGAATGAGCCATGTAAATGCTGAAGCCAGTATATCAGCGCCTCTACCAATACTAATAACTCTTTGTAATAAACGGCATAATTCAACTCAGGTAGGGACGTTTTCCTAAAAATATTTTACAGGGTGCTCCACTCCATCTTAACCCACTTGTATTAAAGCAGCCACTATAGAAAAGTTGGAGGCACTATAGCCAGGAAATCTCCCTTTTCAAGGTCCACATGGTAAAGCATTGATGTGAACAGCATAGGTCACTTCACTGCTTGGAAGGCATTCTCCAGTGCTGAGGACCAATAAATAGTTTTGGCACCACTAGCCTTATATAAAGGCGCCGCTACCTCAGAAAGACTTGGTGTAAACTTTTTCAGGAAGGTGCAAGTCCCCAAAAAGCTCCTCAACTCCTTATCCAAGGTTGGTGTGGGCCACTGATGAATTGCCTTCTCCTTGTCTGGAGTAATTGCGTGGCATTGGTTGAAAAAAGATGTTGCCCAGAAAGGTGACCTGGGATTTTTTTACTCACAATTAATTATTTTCAAGGTTAGCTTTGCCACCTATCAAATGCCTACTATTTGTTATAAGTGAATTGTATGGGATGCTTGATCAGGTGAAAAAACCAGAATGTCATCCATGTAAGCTACCACACACACCCAACAACACCCCTAAGTCCACACCAATATGGCTTTGAAAGATTGCAGGTGCATTTTTAAGCCCAAAAAGCATGTCCCAGAATTAGAAAATACCCTTTCTGGCCTGGAATGCAGTGAGCCATTTCTGGCATTTCTTGATGTGAATCTGATTGAAAGCATTCAATCAATCCAACTTGGATAATCATTTCCTTCTCCACATAGTGAGCAATTTGTGCCTCCACTAGGATTGGATGCAGATCAGGGTTAGTAAATTTGTTAAGGCTACCATAATCCATGCAAGAATGTAGAGCCCCATCTTGTCATGTGTAGATGACATCATAGTGAGGATCAACCCCAAAGATAAGGCTGGGCGCCCGGAGGCCCAGAAGGTGAAGCTACAGGAACTTCCAGGCCTGAAGCACACCCTAAACCAGCGCTGGGTACGGGCAAAATATGCCCAGGTTGGTCCTAGTAGGGTGCCAAGTGCCCAGCCCCTGACGTTGGGCCAAGCGTTAAAATGAACTATCTACCAAATAAAGGTGGACGGTTTTATTTGGTTAGTCAAGGAATGGGAATTTAAAACCCGTTCCATCTACAAAATAACGCGCTCAGGTCAAATCCAACTTCAATCAGTCACTCAAGTGAAGTCAGTTTCAGCCTATTCTACTAATTCAGATGGCAGTATTGCCCTATTGGTGAGTCTCTGCTTGGGCCCACTGCAGCATAACCCCAATTCCCCTGTCTGAGCTTAAATACATTTTCCCCAACCAACATTCCTTGTTGGTCAACTTCCCTTTTAAAATTCCCCCATTTTTTCCGTTTTTTAAAATGTTATTACCAAAGGTTATGTGTGTGGACCCCTTTGAGGAGGTCTCATGCTCCGTTCAACTTGCCATTTTGAACACAAACCACTTTTTCCCAAGTGCACCGTTGGTTCGCCCAGGTCCCCTCCAACCTGGTCCATTTACCTCTCCTCTTCTTGTGCACCGCGTCATTTTTGGGTGTTTCCTGATCGCGCTTTTTGGTTTTAGTTATTATTGCTCCAGCACCCTATACTGGGCGATAGTAGCTTTAGTGCTAACAGCTAGTTTCCACGCGTTGGCTCTGTGCACCAAGCACCTCCACGCTGAAAACAGGAGAGTTATAGACACTCTCCTTACATTAGTTGACCAACTCTTTTTTATGTGCACGAACTTTTTCTGTGTGGACCTTTTCCTAAGTAGAGACAGTGGGTGCTGGCTTTGGGTTTCAGCTGTTGTTAGCTGCACCACTGTTTCCTCTTTTTCCCGAAGGTTGGAGCAACTCAGCGTTATTATGGTTGCCTCCAAATGGAAAGTATCCATACTTCATGTTTGTAACTAATGGATTCGGACACTTTGATGTCCAAAAGTCGTGATTACCCAACTTTCCGCCAAATTAATTAAATTCCATTCTGAGAAATAAGTTTCCCTTCATTGGCACATTCAGACAATGCTGGCAGAATTGGCGCAGATGGGCCTGGGGTTGTTGGCCTTGGATAACATTGGGTATTTCATTGTGGTTCAAAAGGTAGGGTCATTCACATCAGAAAACACATTTTATAACAAAAACCTGGTCTCTACCTCTGAACCGTTTATTAGTTCATATGTCCTGGATGAGGACCCTATTCCAGTATATCAGATTACCCCTAAGAAACCACGGTTGACCTCTACCATGATCTGGCGCACTCAGGAAGTTAAGAAGGAACTTTGTTTCAAATATGATAAAGTATATGCATCTGCAGAAAGCATGATGGGGTATGTGGCCTCAGTATTAAGAGTGACCAAATATCACTCCTCCTTTTTTGATTCCAAAAAAAAATTATATAGAATGCTTGAGCCAGAGGAAGAAATTTTTGGTGAAGTGTTGTCGTTGTCTACCATAAATAAAGACTATTCTGGGTATTTTGTACTGACTGCTACCCTCTCCTCTCCTTTAGGAAAGCTCACCACTACTATTTTGGTGGATACTGGCGCCTCTGGAAACTTTATGGACTAGTACTTAGCCGACTACCTTAGACTGAGTTACTTGCCAGGTGATGTGGTTAGAGGAGGGGCGTCCCAAGGTATTCCCACACTGAAGATCATTGGGACAGTGGACTATCAGGTTGGCAAGTACCACTTGTCTGATCACTTCAGTGCGATCAAAAACCTCCTGTTCCCTATCATTTTGGGTGTGGAGTGGTGGCGAAAGTTTGACGTTGGAACTAACCTGAAGGAGAATACCCTGTCCCTCACCATGAAGAATGGTCGCACATTTGTTGTACCTTTGTCATAAGAGAACGCCCAGGGAAAATTGCCCCACTGGCCCCACCCTCTCCCTTGTCGCCTTGCCTCAATGCAGAAGCCCTCAGTGGAAATTTCTATACCTTCTTGCTTGGAGGGTTTGGAATCCTCTTTTGATGCAGCATCTGACAACGCACTCCCTGAGCACTCTGAGTTCAATTGTGACTTCAAGCTCACGGTGGATCTGGTGCATATCTCTTCCCCTATTTACCCTATTGACTGTCCAGGAGGAAGAGGCGTTGGATGTGTGGGTGAAGGAACAGTTGACCAAAGGTGCGATATTTCAGCGTACCTCCCCTGTATGCTCCCCCCTACTCTTTGTGAAGAAATCTGATGGTACTTTACGCCCCTGAATAGACTACGGTAACCTCAATAATGTTACTGTACCAGACCTCCATCCCATCCCTTTGGCTTCACAGATTGCACGCTATGTGGAGAAGGCGAAGGTTTTCTCCAAGCTGGATTGCCTCAATGCGTCCAATCAGATCTGGATTAAAAAGGGACAAGAGTGGTTGACCGCATTCTGTACCAGAAAAGGGATCTTCCAGTTTTGGGTCATGCCCTTTGGGCTTAAGAATGCCCCTGCTATCTTTCAACGCCGCATTGATGCTGCGTTGGGGGACCTGTTAGGGGTATGCACGGTCTCTCACATGGATGATATCCTGGTGTTTTCCCCTGATCAGGAGTCCCATGCAGTCCACTTTTGGCAAGTGGTGGAGAGGTTAAAGGCATCCAGCCTTACGTTGAAGATTTCTAAGTGTGAGTTCTTCAAGTCCCAGGTCACATTTCTGGGCAAAGTCGTATTTGACCAGGGACACATGATAACTTCTGACAAGGAGAAGGCGATTTGTGAGTGGCCTACCCCCAACTCAGTCAAGGAATTGAGGAGCTTTTGGGGACGTGCACGTTCCTCAAGAAGTTCACTCCTAATCTATCTGAGGTGGCGGCTCCCCTATACAAGGCTAGCGGTGCCAAGGTGCTTCAGTGGTCCCCATTTTGGAGGATGCTTTTCAAGAAGTGAAGTGCACACAGTTGTCCATGACAGTTCTTCGCCATGTTGACCCTTCAAAGGAGTTCATTGTGTCTACTAATGCCTCCAACTTCGCCATAGCGGCTGCCTTGTTACTAGTAAGCAAAGATGGGTTAAGGCATCCGGTGGGATATTTTTCTAGGAAAACGTCTTTACCAGAGTTGAATTAAGCCGTTTATGATAAGGAGTTATTGGCAGTGGTGGAGGCGCTGACTTATTGGCGTCACCACCTGCATGGCTCATCCCAACATTTCTGGGTACATACAGACCAATGTGCCTTGCTGTACTATTGCGCTCCTCATGTCTTAACCCCACGGCAGACCCGTTGGCATGAGACCCTTGCATAATTTGCATTCACGTATGAGTTCATTAAGGGCAAGGATAATGGTTTGGCGGATGCTTTGAGCTGCAGCCCTGCTTTAGAGCCCGACCCCAAGGAGGTAGAAGGTTACAACACCCAGGTGATGATTCTTCCAAGTAAACTTCTGCCTCAACGACCCTCTCCCCTGGCCAACGGGCCAGCGCTTGCACCTCTGGAAAACGCGGAGGAATATAGTATGTTCAGAAAGGTAGTCCTTTCTCAGCCACTGGCAGCGGAATATACTACGTTACTTGCTAAGTGCAAGTTAAATCAAGAGGATCTCTCCAGGGGCTATCACATGAAAGATGAGATGGTGTGGTTCCAGGGGCGCCTATGGGTTCCTGTTGGACCACTTCGCCTGGAAATCATCCCAGACATCATGATGGACTTACTATTGGTCATCATGGTAGAGCGAAGACATTAGAGTTAATCTGGTGCACATACAATTGAAAGGGCTTGCCTGCTCAGGTGGGGCGGTACTGCAAGGAATGTTTAGTCTGCAACCAAATGAAGCCAAATAATCAACCCTTAGCGGGGTTGTTAGTACCTGTCCAGAAAGCTGAAGGGCCCTGGACTTCCCTATTGGTGGATTTTATTGTAGAACTACCTGTCTCAGATGGTTATGATGCCATCATGGTGGTGGTGGACCATTTTACAAAGTTTGCCCACTTCATTTCGTGCAGAACTACAATAACCGCGGCTGAGATGGCCAGGCTTTTCGTCATGCATGTGTTTGAGTTTCATGGAGTTCCCCAAGAGATTATCAGTGACTGGGGACCCCAGTTTACCTCTGTCTTCTGGGAAGAGTTGTGTAAGACTCTCCAGATTCGCCCTTTCCATTTGACTGCCTATCACCCACATTCAGATGAGCAGACTGAACGAGTGAACCAGTGCTTGGAGCAGTTCCTGCAGAGTTACACCGCCGCAGATCATTCAGATTGAGCTTCTCACTTTTAATGTCCCAGTTTAGCTACAATAATACTTTTCACTCCTCAATTAGTTGTTCCCCGTTTTTCTCCAGCCATGGCTTCAACCCCGCCTTTAACATGGAGCCCAGCTGTGGGTCTAAGGTTGAAGCGGTGGTGGACTTTGCCAAGACAATCAAGAAGGTCCACCAGGGGGTTTCCACAAGCTTGGAGGCAGCAATGCAGGTGTATAAGGAGAATGCTGATGGGAAGCGCCAAGTGGGTCCTGCGTACAAGAAAGGGGATCTTTTGATGCTTGATGCTTGTAACATCCCTATCAAGAAGCCATTCAAGAAGCTAGGCCCTAAGAGAATTGGCCCTTACCGTGTTGTTAGAAAGGTGGGCCATGCCTCATACCAGCTGGATCTTCCCCCTTCATTTCAGATCTTCTCAGTGTTTTATGAGAGCAAACTCACGTTGTTTGAGGGCCCCCAACCAGAGAACCCTGAGGCCTATCTCGTGGATGGGGCGCCTGAGTGTAAGGTGGAAGAGACAGTTGCCTCCCGCCACGTTAAAAGAAGACTGGAGTACCTGGTATCCTGGAAGGGCTTTGACGCTGCAGAGAACAGTTGGGTTCCAGCGCGCGAATGTGTGTATGCCCAAGATCTGATTGAAGCTTTCCATGAGCGTTTCCCCCAGGCTGCTGGATCTCAATCCAAACCAACTGTTGCCTCCATGAAGTTGGCCCCTTCCCACAAGAACTTTTCCCTGGTGTAAGCCCCTGGAGGGGGTGTTGAGCCCCATCGGGAGGAGAGGGTAATGTCATGTGTAGATGACATCATAGTGGGGACCAACCCCAAACTATAAGGCTGGGCGCCTGGAGGCCCAAAAGGTGAAGTTACAGGGCCTCCCAGACCTGAAGCACACCCTAGACCAGCGCTGGGTATGGGAAAAATATGCTCAGGTTGGTCCTAGTGGGGTGCCAAGCGCTCAGCCCCTGACACTGGGCCAAGCGTTAATATGAACTATCTACCAATTAAAGACGGATGGTTTGATTTGGTTAGTCAAGGAATAGGGATTTGAAACCCATTTCATCTATGAAATAATGTGCTTGGGTCAAATTCAACTTCACTCAATCACTCGAGTGAATTCAGTTTCAGCCTATTCTACTAATTTGGATGGTAGTATTGCCCTATTGGTGAGTCACTGCTTTGGCTTACTGCAGCATAACCCCAATTCCCCCGTCTGAGCTTAAATACATTTTCCCCAACCAACATTCCTTGCTGGTCAACTTTCCAGATAAAATTCCCCCATTTTTCAGTTTTTTAAAATGTTATTACCTAAGGTTATGTGCGCGGACCCCTTCAAGGAGGTCTCATGCTCCATTCAACTTGCCATTTTGAACACAATCCAATTTTTCCCAAGTGCACCGTTGGTTCGCCCAGGTCCCCTCCAACCTGGTCCATTTACCTCTCCTCTTCTTGTGCACCGCGTGTTTTTGAGTGTCCTGATCGCGCTTTTTGGTTTTAGTTATTATTGCTTCAGCACCCTCTGCTGGGCGCTAGTAGCTTTAGTGCTAACAGCTAGTTTCCGTGCGTTGGCTCTGTGCACCGAGCACCTCCACGCTGGAAACAGGAGAGTTATAGACACTCTCCTTACACATCTGCTTTCTTCATGAAGAGAAGGGATAAGCACACTGAAAAGGTTTGGTAAAATATAGCCCCTTGGCAAGCTTCTATGTGACCCACACATCTGAAACTGCATCTTTCCATAAAGTTAAAGGGTAGATAGGAGAGGAAATGTGCACAAGGTCCATTGTGAGATTGAAGTCACAATTAAAACCAGAATGGTCTGGTAAGACATTTGCAGAAGCTGCATCATATAAAGATTCAATCCTTCCAATCAAGAAGGTAAAGGCACTTATGTGGTGGGCTTCAGCAGAGGTACAAGGGTGCATTTATGTACATTTGACCATTAGGCAGATTTCCTAAAAGTCCTTTTATAACATAGGGATTACTAATTTCTGTTTACTTTAAGAGATAACGTCAAAATGTTAGCTTTCAGATTTATCCTGATGTCAACTTTTGCCACCACTCCACTCCCAAGATAATTGGGAACATAATATTTTTAATTGCTGAAAAGCTGCCCACCAAATGATAGTCTCCCACTTGTAATTTAACTAATCCCTGAAACTTCAGCGCGGAATTACCCTGAGGAGGCACCGTCCCTAACCATACCACCCATTATTTAGCTCAACTAAAGGTAATTAGCAGGGCTCAAATCAACAAAAGTCTCAGAGGCTACAGTATTCACCAGAATAGTTGTACTGATTTTCCCTGAAGGGTAGAAAAGGTTAGCAAAATACAAAAAGTAGCAAAAATAATCTTTATTGATAATAGATAAAGCCAAAAGCTCACCAGAGGGTTTCTCCTTAGACTGAATCACACCCCCAGGATGGTTTTTCTCATCAAAAAATGGGGAAGGGTAGTTTGCAACCCTCAATACTGAGGACACATATACCATAGTATCCTCAGCAGCAGCATATTTACCCACGTTTTGGAGGATAAACCCTTGCTTCAACTCCTATATTTTCTTCATCTGGGGGACAAGCGCAGGTTTTCATGTGTGATTTGGTACACATAAATAGTCACTTTAGGGGGCCCACATGCGCCTTCATGTGAATTATTTTTAGAAAAATAAATTCTGTTATAAACAGCATTTTTGAGTGACAGTGGCAAAATACCCAAATAAATAGCATTTTGGACTTCACTGTCCATTAATAACATAGCAATACCTTCTTCTGATGAGGGTTTGCCAAGATCCACAGGAGGGAGATCCATCAGATCAATGATATCCAAATATTTATTTAATTTCAAGTCAGGGCTAGACTCCTGTGGACTCTAATGTTTGGCGGAACTCAAGGGATTCACTGTGGGAACTGCTACCACAATCTTAACAAAATCCACGTTTCTGGAGGACATATTTATAGGGATCTCCTCAGGTGAAACCTCCTTAACCAAATTAATCAAGTCATTTACTTGTAATCTGGGAATAGAGTCCCACCCACCGCTTGCATTTACCCAAATCTGGTAATTTGGAAGAAAACAAGACCACCTTTCCAAGAAAGCGCTTGAGCATTGGGCTAGTACTTATAGGAGTCTCAAATGATGAAACAAACATGGCAAAATTACCAGGAGATTATATTTGAACCTCAGAGCTAGACCTATGCCAACCTTTGACATCCTCCAAAAATGAAGGTATGGAAGGGAAAAAGCTTTTATTTCCAAAAGGGTGCTCATACTTTTGGGGCCAGTACTTATAGAAAAAGAGTGAGGGAAACAATGATGACCAAATAACCTACCCTCTCTTTGATTGAGGCGGCAGAATCATCTTAAAAAGACTTAATCAGTTGGGCAAAGTTGGCAAGGGGAGTCTACCATACCTGAGAGTTCCTTGTGGAAGGATTCAATGTGGAATGGAGAAATGACGCTATAACTATATCAGATAGTGTAAAGCCTGAGCCTGAACGCAAAATCATTCAAATAATGCCTATGAGGCAGCCCACTTGGCGAATAGTGAAGAACTTGTAGAAGGTTTGGAAGAAAGCAATGTCAGGACAACATGCCTTCAAAAACTGGACAAAACACTTTCCCAAATTCCAAAATTTGGCTGTGCTTGGAACACAGTGAATACCCAGTTGGCTGCACATGGGGACAAGTGGCACAATAAATCCATCCCATGAAACTTCAGATGAGATCATTTAAATCTTTCAGGATAGAGGCTTCATAAACCATGGAGACTAGAGCCTGCTGAATTTCATAGTTTAATTCTGTGGTAGGTATCAGATTACCAAAAGGATCTAGAAAAGTTCAAAACTACCAGGTATGGGCAGGAAGATGGGCACTTCCCAGTTGGTGGTAGCAAGAATAAAGTGGAGATGCACTATCATAAAACAAATGATAAAATTGCAGTGAGAAACATAGAAACTGTGAAAAATGGACAGCGCACCCAGTTCACATTCAAGGAAAGCACTACATGTATAAGTCTCATGCAAATATAATAAAAATGTTGGTCAACTAATTTAAAGAGAGTGTCTGTAACGCTCTCATTCCCAGAAAGGTGGTTCAGAATGCACAGCCACACCACAAGGAACTCATTAACAGTAACAACAAGGATAAAGAATCTCTAAAGGTGCCAGGCACAGGGAACCCAATGACATAGTGTATAAAATGGCACAAATAACAAGGTAGACAAAAAATGACAAAACCTGGTTGGACCACAAAGGGAAAACCATAACCAAGTGCAGAATAATGTCAGGAGTGCTTGAGTACCACAATTTGAAGGGTCCAGGTTTCTCAGGTGTATACAAGATTCCACCATTATTATGGATAAAATAAAATGACCTATATTGTTGGAGACTCCTCAAGGAGGTATGCGCACAGGTCATACCAAAGGACCATTTAAAAATGTAAAAACTAATGTGATGTTAATCTAAACAAGACCAACAAATGATGTTGGTCATGGGTAAACAATAATAAATAATATGGGAGAATTTTTGATCCTTGGGAGAGGTACTAAACCCAAAAAAACAATAAGTGCAGATCACCAACCTCTATGATGCTGTAGCTTAACTAAGCTCAAACTTAGGTTAGTGACTATAGCTAAATTCTCTAAAATTTATTACTATTGTATATCACAGGTTTGAAACCTCATTCTAAAGTAACCTTAATGAACTGTTATCATGTACAACAAAGCTAGTGCATTTTACCGCCCTAGATGAAACGCTTGACATACCATCATGCGCAACCCAAGGACCAACTTGACCATAGCTTGCCTTTAACCATCTTGATTCCAGGTATTCTTCAGGGCATGGAGGCCTGCCAACTTTAGATTTTTGGCCTCCTCACGTCCAGCCTTACCTTACAATCAGTACCATCAATTGTGTCATGTAACCATGACAGTAATATAAACTTGGGCTCTTAATGCTGTTCCCCTAAGTGCTATATCTTTTTTTGTGCTTGCAGTGCCACAGCATTTCTGGTATTTTAGCCTTGCTCTCTGATATTGTCTTTGTGAAATTAAATAGAAGTTTAATATGGATTACCTTATATATTTGTTATACTTTTTTGGTTTGTTTTTCTTTATTTCCACATTAATTTTGTTAGTTGCGTCAGGATCTAACACTTATCACAAGTGTTCATCTATATGCTGAGCACTGAATGGCGCCATCAGTTGACTCTAATTATAAGGCAATGATGACAATCATATGTGGCGTTTCTAACCATTACACTTATCTCCAAACATAGTTAATATACATTTATGATTGATTAAGGGACAACAGAGCTTTTATTAATTTGGTGCAATATTTGCCTGAGATGAGATTTTTAGGTTTGATGAAAATCAATCTTTGTTTTGGTAAAGGTCAATGAAATTAAAATATTTGATATTTTATCAACTTTAATATAGATGCAATATCTCTAATATGCTTTAATTAAAATTAGTAATGACTGTACTCAATACCCATCAACTAAGTTGGTATATGCTGTAAGTTAAATTCTGTTATATTGCCTTGATGCTGGGACAGGTTTGGCAAAGTTGATGAAAGCAAAACCCCAAGATTAAGATGAGAAATCAATATAAAGGTTGAAAAAACAAGCAATAAAATGCATCCCAAAAACCAATAAACTTTTTTTGGTGAGGTTTTTAAAATTTGAAGGGGGCTTTTATATTAATGGTTGGTAAAATTGTATGCATGAGGGGTAAAGAGGCATAAGGTTAGTAGAATTTTCAGCTGCACTATCAGATTGATAGTTTGTGAATCTGATAAACAGTTGGTAATAACCAAATTTCCAGTACTTTACACCAATGGAGCTTTGCCAAGCTCCAGCAAGGTAAGTGCTCAGAAATGAGGTGCATTAAAATGCAAATGCCACAATTTGGTACATCTGGATCATAAAAGTATAGAGATGTCATTTTGAATATTCAAAGAGGTCAACCTTAATATAGATATACCACAAAAAGTTCTCTAGCCAGACAGGTTTCGAACCTGTGTTAAAAAAGCCTGCGCTAGAATGGAGTAGGAACCACTTTGACATACTAACCACCCCTAGAAATGACATTTTCAGTTATGTAATTTTTATATACTTTTTTGAATTATAGATATAAGTTACTATACCATTCTAGATCATTTTTATTAGTCTACCTCCATAAGCATATTTTAAGGCTTAAGTTGTATAAATTATTATTACAATTGTTGTGGTAAGTGTCAAGTAATATATTGCTAATAATTTATAATATTTATTAGAATCTATCAATAGAAGTATACAAGATTTGTTTAATAAAATAGATTTATGGGTGAAATAACTTTCACTTTTTTGGATATATCAGGCAAATATTTTTTATAGTTATGCAAGGTGTCATAGATGTTAAAGTATAATCTAGTATCAAAAGATAATTTATGGTATGGTGTAAAATAATAACACTTACAATAAGTATGATAATGTAACTTAGAGGTGATATAAATATATTTACAAGTTTTTAATAATTTATTAAACTTAAGAATGGCATGATACTAAAGACAGATTTTTAGTCTTTATTGAAAAAATTAATTACAGCTTTTCACTGGCAGAATTAATCAAAAAATTTCAAACATATTAGCCCTGTTAATTTTTATAATATTGTTAGTTATGTGATAATGTAATACTAGCACCAAGAAGCAAGAAAGTGCCAATATTAGCTGCCTAATTTGTAAAGCTATAGGGGACAAAAAACATATTACCCAATCAATTTTTATAAATTGTTAGTTAGTTGATGATGTGATAATAGCACCAAGAGTTGAACAAGTGGATGCCAAAATTAGCTAAATAATTCATATAGCCACATGGGACAAAAATATAGCATCAATAACTTTTGTTTTAAATGTAAAGGATGTAGTTTACAACCTAACTAACATTTTTGTATATTACAACTGCATCAGATTATCATCTCAAACATTAAAATAAAGCTATGTATTCCAACTATATCCATGAAATATGAAGCAGTCACAATTTATTAATAAACACAGCTAAAATCATGAATGCATAATATTACATTGAAGTGACTGTTTTATTGGACTCAGAAAAAAAGAAACAGTATATTACAAGAATGTTAATTATACCATATAAAACTATAATTCAACTATAGACTTTAGTCACCAGCTAATTTTTTACTTTGTTATGACCATCATAAATTTGTTAGTGAAAAATTTATATACAAATAACATATGTTTGAAATCTGCTTATTTTTCTTGTAAAAGTCTGTATATGACATGTTATTAGATAGCACAAGCAGAGATATATTTATTGACTCTGTTACTAGCAGAACAAAAGATAAGCGTTTATTTAAACTGGATGTTATAATATATATGTTGGAATTGGGGAAAGGTGTATGCTCACTGTTCAGATTTGCCCCAGATTATAACAATTTTCAGGAGAAATTAACTCTCTACTGCCAAAGTAACTTTACAGGAGGATTTTTACCACTAGATAGAATAAAACTTGTATAGGTTAATAGAAAAGTTAGATTTTTATAGTTTTATTAGGGTAGGTGAGGGGATAGAAAGTGAAGCCTCTTAATAAGTTGCTGCTAATATTTAAGCGTCAAGTCTCAAAGTTTGGATTGCTTAATAACATCCAAATTTGGGAATATTGGGATTTGACCTATCAGATCAGTTGAGACTCGCCTTGCTTCAATGAAAGGATAGGTGGGGAAGTGACAATTGGGAAAATATACTAAGAGGAAGGGACTTTATGTATTTAGTTCAATCAAAAAGCAGGAAAATATTTTCACCTTATTGGACACCCTCCAACCTTATAAAAGGGGCTGGTCTTTGTGGGGTAGTTTGAAGAAGAGTAGTTGTGTAACAGGGAAAGACCTATGAATGTCTTCCTTGGTTCCGCCAATGAGTTAGAATATCCCTACTACCCAAACTTGAGCTTTTTGGCTGAGATTTATTATTGTTAACAGTATTTCCCCAATTCAAAGGGTTCCACCAAGATCTGGTCAGGGTATTTTGGCTAATTTTATTTGATTGAAAACCTGAATCACTCTTTATACAGCATCAGACTTATAGATGTCCAACAATATAAACTGCGTATACTGGACTGTAATAGTTTTATATATATAAAAATGCAATAAAAAGTGAAAACAGGCTCAACATCTAAGTTTATATCTGATTCAATAAATAAATATATAAGCTATTTTTAGCATTTTATACAATCTAGCATCTTATCTGATTGTTACTGAATATTTGATATCTATTAAATTATCAATTTCTGATTTAAAAACAGAGGAAATGGAAATGAAGGATCTATTGCTATATAAAAAAGTAAATAAGGTAGGTTGACCTTAGAAAAAATATACCATGCCAAGTTTCTTTTAGCCTGTGCTGTTTTTGAATCTGTTTTAATCAAAATCTGACCCAGAGTGGAGCAGGAACCAACTTGCTATGCTATCCACTCCTCAATCTATTGTTTTATACCTTTTGTATTTCTTAGGTTTAGAATTTTATTAATATGTATTACTTATAGTTTTTATACCAACTTTATTGCAACTGTCAGATAATTGATTTCTCCACTAGTTGAGAATAATGCCCTGGTGGAAAATAGTTTAATTATTACTAAAAATTTCCATTTTAACCCTTGGCAGTATATTCCAGACCAGAGTAATAAATTTTCTCCTAGACCTCATTAAAATAGATTGGATGCTGTTAATATGGGTATACAAAACCTCTGGTAAAATAGGCAAACTGACTTGGAAGTTAACCCATGCACTAATTTAATTTAGTGCTACAGCCTAAGAAAAAACAACCCTCCTTTTATAGACCTGAGGGGGTTCCAAAGGGGAAATAATTTACTTACTAATCAATACCTAGAACTTTCTGTAATCATCTGAGATTAAAACATTTATAAAATGACTGACTGGATAAGGTATTAAATTGTTGCCACATGGATTTGTATACCTGCTGATGACCAATCCCTAAAGTTAAACCATTTTGGGGTGAAAAGATTTTAAGAGTTCTGATTGATCAAATACCATTTAGATAAATCTCAATACCCCATGCCTATACTGAATCCTTGTTCACATCTCCTTATTAGCCTCTGAGTGCCCTAAGTACTGAGAGCATTATCCTAATGATCTATCACACTTTATCTCCATTTTATGCTAATATAATATTTAATGAAATCTACTTTTGAACTATATCTTCCCCCAAAATGTAAACAGCAGCCAAGAGTTTTATTACTCTTATATCTGTGATATTGTTGAGATCCTGGGCCTAAGCACCTGTGAGCAACCTATTTCCAGGATTCCAACAACAACCACATAAATCATATATAAAATATTTTTTGATAAGCTGTGGGTACCTTCTACCATAACAAATGCATTTATAATAAATTCACTATTCATTCCATGTAAACATCTTTAGTACACAATAGAGATTGGCAAATATAATGATTGACCTAGAATTAGAAGCTTATAACTAAACTGTTCTTTTAAACATAGCCTCTTACTTTATTCACAATATCAAAAGTCCTAAATCTAATAGCCTGAAACTATACGCAAGCCAAATCTGTGCTTATGGTATAGTAGTGGGATGAATATTGCTGGCCAAGCGTACCTCAAAAGCTAAATTTTCATATAAAAAGCAAGCCAATTAAAATTTATTATAATCTCAAAGCAGCAAATCTATTGTACAGAAGTAGATAGAAATTAACATATTCAACATACAAAATTAAAAATGAGCAATACATTGCCATCTTTATCCATAATCAAGTTTTTTGTATTAAAACTGCTTAATATATTTCAAGTACTTAAAAGGAATCAATATATTGCATTAATGCGCTTAAGTATATTTTCTTTTTAAAACTTTTTTCTGCCTGCTGTGGTGTTTATTTGTCTATCTGTAGTGGAATCTTGCAATTGATTTTAAACTACCATTCAGACTAGCTAGAGCTTTAAAATTAGAAACACTTATGTATCTCCCATGATAATATAATAATTCATTTAAAAATTGTGAAGATTGTGAGTTTACAAAAAATGGCTTATAATATCTTGTTCTATTATGATTATTTTTTTAAAACAAATTTAGAAAAATTAAACTTCCACGGTGCATTGATAGAGTGCAAAAATTTCTTTGCTTAACAGGTAAATGACTAACTTATCATAATAAATAAAATTATTATTTTGATAGATATCTTTGGGAAAAATAATACAAAAGAAAGTATAAAAGCTTGCTAAAATCTATTAATTAACTAGTTTTATTTATATTTTTAGCAGATTTTTGAAAAAAGAAGGTTCTTAATTTGATCTATATATACTTGTTTTTTCTATGCTTGTTTGCACATAACTCTGAAACTACTGGATTAGTTTAATGAAATTTTCTTTTAAAAAAGAGGATGATGTAACTTAGGTCCCATTTTACTTTTGTAAGGATTAGTTCAGTATCTGATCATTAATTTAGTATTTATATTAGAATGGACTGGAAGCAATAGATTTTAACTGTGAGACCAGTCATTGCTGGATAAACTTATTTCTGGCATTAAAGCCTTAATAGCTTCAAATCGTCTTTTTTAAATAAAACATCATTTTGGTAGTTGGATATTGATAGGTTTAAAGTAATTAAACCCATCTACTTAACTAAGTAAACACCAAACAGCATAATAAAAATTTTTATTTGTCAAATTGACTAAAAACCACCAACCACTTAGCCAAAACTATTTGACCCATCACATCAACCACTTACTAACTGTATATAGAAACCAGTGAGCCTTTTGAATTAACCAAATAACTACCAACTGCTTACCAAAATCAATGGGGATAATGAGTTGATTAAATTACCACCTGCTAACTCAAAATTATTGAGCCTAACAAATTTACCAAATAACATCAACCACCCACCCAAAATGATATAAAGATTACCATTATAATTTAGATATAATTGATATGATCCATATATAACTTTTATTATCTTTTTGAAAAAATGCAAAATAGCATAAGATGTTTTATAAATATTCATCAATAAGTTTACCAAATGTAGCTATTTTTACTATATATAATTTATGAGTTACTTTATATAACAAATTTACAATGTTTTCAATTTTTATATAAAAGTAGTGAGGTTTTGAAAAATTATATAGATATAGTTATTTTTTATAAAATTGGGAAAAAAGAACTGCTTTTAGAAATTGCACTAATTCTTTGGAAAAAAAGAACTGGCTTTATGTATTTGGTGAAAAAGAACTGCCTTAATTTTTTAGAAAAAAGAAACACCTTTAAAAATACTCTAAAAAGTTTGAGATTTTTTGAGAAATTATGAATCCTTAATAAAATCCTTTTTGAAGTTGGCACATATTTTTAATTTTTAAATTTTAAGTTTTTAATTTTATTCAAGGTTGGACAACCTGAGGATGATACTGCACCAATTAAAGGATTGAAGAAAATGAGAAAGGAGGATAAAGTCCAGAAAACCTCCACATGCAGCATATGATAGGTCAGAAACTCCATGGACCGCCTTTGCTAATTGCTATCTTGGTTTTGGACACTGGAGCGTAACACCAACACATTCATAATTGTCCCCTACCCAAATTTCACCTACTGGGATTAAACTAAGGAGGCAGTGGTAATGGGTTCATATTCTACCACTAGGGTATAATCTCCTTGGGCACCATATTTTAATCTGACTTTTAATAGGCATTTATAATATATATACTCAGCACTGTATATTCTAAGTTGCTTATAGTTTACACTTAGCCCAATCCAATATAAGCTCTAATTTGTGTTTGTGAGCAAAATTCTAAAGTCACGTTGAAAGGTGGCGCTGACTTCAAAAAGGGTTTTATTGGGTATTCATTTCTCTAATATTTCATACTTTTAGCACTTTTTTAACATGTTTATCACCATGTCACCCAAATATGGATGTGGTATGCTTCTGTGGGGGCCCTATTACCCATATTTGAGTGATGGGGTGATGAATATGTTAATGAACAATTTGTAGGTTTAGCATCACTAATAGCAATTTTAAAGATGACGTCTTAGATGAAATTGAAGTGGTAAAAACCACCCAAAACCACCATTAGGGCTCAGAAGGAGTGCATAAGAAAAAGGCGTGCAAAACAAAGTTCCTAGCTTTTTGGGTAAAAGTTTAGATTAGATACAACTTAAAAATAAGAAAGTTCACATCATACTTAACTTTTTATTAATTTATATTTATAATGAAGTATTACTTATACTAAAGTGTATGATTTATTTGTTAAAATGGTCCAAACACATTTGTGATGATTTTTGGGCAATTGGGACAATATATTATAATTAGTATTTTTTCTCACTTCCTGGCTGTTATAAAATTGGCATTTTTGTTGAGAGATTCTGTAATCAATATTGCGCAGGGTTTGACCCACTGAGCAATAGGACCAACAATATGAGGATCGTTGCCCTTGAACCAACAGAAATAAACTCATTTAATAATTATAGAGCACTTGCTCCCACTATACTTCTTTATTTATATAATAAACACAGCGGATCCTTGCTGTTTTACTCACACTAAATTATAAACAACCCCCCTTCTTGATTGTCTCATCTCACTTATATTGTATCAACTTCAGATGATACTACTTTAATGGCTTAGTAATTCACTTCACCATATCTCATTGGTTCCACCAATTCTTTATTCATTAATTTCTCAATCACCTAATTTGAGGCGATTTTCCTAATAACCCAAGATTGCCTCATATTAAGGCGCTTGAATTACCATAACTCATATCAAACTCAGCGGATTCCATCTGTTCTACCATAACAACTTAGGGCATATCATCCAGTCATATCAGAATTGTGACATTACCCCATCCTTGACTGGACAATGAGGCTCCTATTGCTTATAAGCCCAGAGGAACTTTGCATGAACTCAGTTGATGATCTGACCACTAGTGGGGTCCTTGATAGTGTATGCATCTATACCTGTCTTCTCAATGACTTCAAATGGCCCAATCCAGATACTGGCCAGCTTGTGTTTCTGGCCAAACCCATGTTGATCATGAAATAGAACCAAGTCTCCATCTTTAAATTGTGCAAGGCCACTTTGCCGTACTTGATCAGCAGCCTGGTTTTTTATTTTTTTGGCTAAGCTGAATGAGTATGCTATGATTTGTAAATAAATCAGCGTATTCATTAGGGCGGTCAAATAGCATTGCAGATCCATTCCGCCAGTGTCCTCTACACAGGCATATAGGAGCGCAGGCAAAGTGGAGTGCCATCCATAAAGCAATTGGAATAGGCTTTTCCTCATGGCAGAATGGTAGCTAATGTTGTAGGCAAACACCGTGGTTGAAAGAAGGGTACTCCAATTGGAGGGCATATCAGTAACCAACTTCTGTAGTGTGTTCACCAGGGTCCCATTAACCTGTTCAACCATTCTGTTGGACTTGGGGTGATATGGGGTTGTTAGAACCCCGCGGATGGCCATCATTTCATTGAGCTTGGGAAGTATGTGAGAGGTAAAATTAGTACTGTTGTCAGTAAGGATAAACTACAGACAGCCATGATGCTGAATGATGCACTCCATTAAAATCTTAGTCACAGTAATGGCCCCAGGTCCTGAATGGCCCACGCCTCAACCCACCTGGTCAAGTGGTCAATTGCCACCAGGATATACTTATACCAGTTAGCTCCTGTTGGAAGAGGACCAACGACATCAAGGGAAACCATATGCCAAGAAAAGTGTGACTTCACTAACCAGTATGAGGTCTTCTGGTGGATCGGCTTTTCCACTTGGCACTGGTGACAGGAGGAGATAGTATCAAGCACATCAGAGTTCATGCTTTCCCAGTAATACCAAGGACGCAATAACTCCAACATCTTGCGCATGCCATCATGCCCAACTACCTTATGTGCGCTCATGATAATGTTAGGCTGCATTGAGGGTTGCTGAAAGTTTACTGTGGAGTTGCCAATCCGCTTGTACAACTCACCATTCCACTGGAAAGTATTGGCTTGCATCTTGTTCAATGCCTTAATGAATTGTGATAGCTCATTATCATACTTTCCGCTGAGCATTTTGTCATACATAATATTACTCAGATCCGCCATAACTGCAATATTTGGTAGCCTCAACAATCAATAAGCATTCTATTGAATTGCTCCTAGTTGGTGAAGGATCTCAAAGTTGTAAGCCTGTAGTTTAAGGGCTCATCGGGCTAGATGACCCTCTGGCTCCTTAATGTTCTGCAATCAGTTAATGAGGCATGATCCGTTACAACTTTAAACTTTACACCATGCAGATATTCTCTGAATTGCTTATATGCATAAATCACTGCTAAGCACTCCCACTCATTCACAGTGTAATTACGTTAATGGCTATTCAGTCTATGAATGCAGTACGCCATGGGGTGCTCCTCCCCTTCATCATCTTTTTGGGACAGAACTTCCCCCACAGTTGAAAGAGATGCATCCATCTGTACAATAAATTACTTTTTGAAATTTGGGTAGCGTAGCACTGGCGCATTGATCAATGATGTTTGAAGAGTATCAAAGGAGCGTTGACAGTGTTCCATCCATAAAAACGTGGCATTCTTTTTAATAACTCAAACAGCGTACCTCCAATACAACTAAAGTTAAGTATGAATTGGCAATAGTAGCCAACCATCCCTAAAATACTTGTATATCTCTCTTACTGCTTGGTATAATCATCTTCTGAATGGCTTCCACCTTAGCTGGTTGGGAAATCAGCCCTGTTGCATCAACTACAAACCTGAAGTACTCTAGCTGATCCTTGAAAAGTGGCATTTTCTGAAGTTTTATTTTGATGTTGGCCTCAGCCAACCGGAGGAATACCTCTTCCAAATGGTTAAGGTGCTCAGAAAACATGCGGGAGAAAACGTTAATATTGTAAAGGTATACAAGAACGCATGACAGCTTCAAGTTGCCAAGGATAGTGTCCATTGCCCGTTGGAAAGCAGCCATGGCATCACACAGCCCTTGTGGCATATGCGTTGGTTGAAAAAGCCCTTTTGACATGATAATGGCGCATTTTTCTTGTTACGCCGCAGGTAACTCAATCTGCCAATAGCCAGATATTAAATTCATTGCGAAGAAGTAATGAGCTCACCCCAACTGGTCCAAAACATCATCATTCATGGCAAAAGGTATGAGTCCTTTTTTGTAATGATGTTGAGCTTGCGGTATTCTATTACTACCCAGTTAGTACCATCCTTATTTTTGACAATTAGGACAGGGGAAGCCCATGGGATCTTTGATGGTTCAAGCATTCCTTTCTCCAACAGTTTACTGATTTCTGCTGTGACAACTTCTTACACTGCTCTATATTGGCGTATTAGCTGAGATCTGATGGGGGAATGATCCCCAGTGTCCACTTGATGGATCACTCCTTGGGCGCACCCCAAATCATGATCATCAATAGCAAAGATCTCTTTGTATTTTTGAAATAAGGCTTTTTCATAATCTTTCTGATCTTTGGTTAACCCCATTAAATTTTCACATAATACAACTGCTATTATGCCAGGCTCTGTTTCAACGGGCAGACCAAAGTCATCTAATGAATCAAACTCATGAATCCTGAGGACTTCCTCAACTGGAATGAAATGTAGGAATGCAACTACTTGGTGTCAGAGGATTTGCATTGGTTTATCCTGAAGATTCGCTACCAAGACCTTGATCTCCCCATGCCCCAGGAGTATAATGAAAGGGGCCATGTGGGGCTCAAGCTGTGATTGTTGATAGGGCCCAATGACCTCCCCATATAGCCCAGCAGGCACTTCCACCTCTAACTCAGTGCTTATGATTGCTTAGTGTTCAGAGGGAATAGATATAGGGCCATTGTCACTAAGCGGTAGCCCTTGATATTCATAAAACCTGATGGGGAAGGGCCCAGGTCTTGCTCTTTAGTCAATGATAGAAAACTGAAACCACTCCATCACTGTATGTCAGGTTAATGTGACTCATGTGTACTGAATCCTTTGGCATTCCGCTGGAAGTGAAGTAAGTTAGGATCCGCTGCCCCATAATTTCAAATATCTCCGCTGTCATATCAACAACAGCCCCAAAGTGGTGCATGAAAGCAGTTCCGATTAACTGGTTATAGTTATTGTTTGGTAACACTATAGCTGGGGCTACAATGACAATTGACCCAAACCACAAGGGTAGAGCGCTGTACGCTCCTTCAGAGACTGTGCTTTCTGCGCCTGCAGTCCCATACATCATATGATGCTCCACGTCAGGATTTAATGCCAACTTCAATACCAACTTTGTGGATACTATGTTGATTGTGGCGCCTGTATCGATTATTGCACAAACTTGAGTTTTTGCTATGACAGTGTCACAGTAAGTACACTCAGAGTAAGATGCATCTGATTGTTTTAAGACATGGACATTTAACGGATCTCTTTTTCCAAGAAAGCTCATAATAACCTTCCCTAGTTTAGGGTATTCTTTAATAATAGTGTCCACAGAGAGGGCCACGTTTACCCCTTTCAAGAGAAGCGCATCAGCTAATGAATCTGGTTCATCTGTAGAAAGATGATCGAACATTTGACAAGCATAAGGCTTTGATTGTTCCTAAGAGCCTGCTTCCGCCATGTCCATGAATTGTTTTTGTCAGCATATTCACCCCTCCAACCGGTTGCTGATAGAAGAAGGCATCATCATACTGATAAACTTCCACTGAAGGTACAGGAATAGGTTCCAGTGGAACGTTTTGGGTCAGAATAGTGGAGGTAGATTGCCCCATCTCTTCTCCGCTCTGACTTTTCCCTGATGATACTGCTCCTGCAGTAGGTACTGGACCTGACAATTGTGACAACTTCTAGCCATGTGCCCAGTTCAACCACACGAAAAGCAAATGACCCTATAAGACCTGCATACTTGAATGTTGTAAAAGGGACACCCCAAAGGTTGGGCTGAAATCAAACAGTGTAACCAGGCCCCTCCTGATAGGTGAACTTATGTTGGCAATTGGGTTGGAAGTGAGGCTTGTATTGATGATAAGGCCAGGGGATGCCAACTGAACACTGAACAGGGAGGGATAATTCCTATGGATAAAAAGGCTAGCAGCGGAGGTGATAGGATTCCGCTCTATATTGGGTGGATGGAAGGTAGCGGATAGATGGCGTAGAATTTGAACAAGTTTAAGCAAGGGTACGTCAACCTCTAATTATGGAGCCAAGGCATTAAAAAGCTCTTGGTATGGTTTCATAGCAGAGGTCAACGCTATGCTTATATCACATTCAGTTAAAACTCTTGCCCCAATTAACACATAGGATTCTGCTGATAATTGATCAGCAAACGCAGTGAGGGTCTCATTATGTTGAAACCAAAATGGTTAAAAACTCATCCTTCCATTGCACCATTTTTGAAGTTTTTCCAAACAACCACAGCACAATATTCTTTAATTTTTGATAGGTAACAGAACTGTTGGGAAGATAGCAAGTAACTTGGTCAGCACTTCCAACATTCAAAGTGGACATTAGCAATTTGGCTTTACGCCAATCTAAAGCTCCTTCTACTGCAAACTTAAATACTTTAAAGAATCCATGGATGTTTCCATTGCAATCAAATGGAGGAAGCTCGTCAATACAACATTCTTGCAGAAACTCCTTCTTCCATTTAAGCACAGCGTCCAGGGAAAGCTTGAGTATTGCATATTCAACAGTTACAGTGTGTTGTGATGATTTCTTAGTAAAGCAAGCCAGATATAAAATGACTAGCGAATGAGGAACGCTTATCAGTCTATTTGATTGATCAATGAGCCCCCTGTAGTGAGCACCACTGTTATAAAATTGGCTTTATTATTGAGATACGCCATAATCAATATTGTTCAGGGTTTGACCCACTGAGCAATAGGACCAACGATATGAGGATTGTTGCCCTTGAAACAACAGAAATAAACTCATTTAATGATTATGGAGCACTTGCTCCCACTATACTTCTTTATTTTATATAATAAACACAGCGGTCCTTGCTGTTTTACTCACACTAAATTATAAACAACCCCTTTCAAGATTGTCTCATCTTTCTTGTATTGTAGCAACTTTATATGATAACACTTTCATGGCTTAGTAATTCACTTCGCTGTACTCACTGGTTCTGCCAATTCTTCACTTGTTAATTTTAAATCACCTAATTTGAGGATATTTTCCTAACAACTCAATATTGTCTCATTTTGAGACACTCAAATTACCATAAGTCATATCAAACTCAGCGGATTCCATCCATTCTACCATATTAACTTAGGACTTATCATCCAGTTATATCAGAATTGCAACACTGGCATTTGATGATTTGTCAATAGTCAATTTGGGCCCCATGAGAAACTCAACTGAATTATGCTGGGTGATGACTGTATTGAAAAAGGTTCTTTTTTTCCAAAAAAAATAGCTTAACACTTTTAAGTATAACTAGGTGACTCATACAAATACTTTGCATCACTTCAGATATTAGGTATCAGGAAAACAGCAAGTTATTTTTAGACCAGCCACCCAGTTTAAGTGCAAAAACACCCAAACGCCAAGACCAAATGCCAGTGGTACTGCTGTTGATGTGATGGTTATGAAACCAGGAAGGGATTCCACCATTAAGCGCCCATAAGTTATTGTCATGTGTAGGAACCTAGCAATAAACCAAGTAAACGCGGTCATGGGTCCCATGTGTTGTAGAAGTATATTTGGGAGGGGTAATTTATATTTGAGCATAATAGAAACTGGAATTGGGTATTGTGATTTTTATCAAAAGAAAAGTATAGATAATTGACCAACAATTTTCTCTGTGCAATGCAACTGATTAAATAGTGTTTGATTTGGTAGTATCAAATCAGAGATTGGGGCCATCAAATTTGACCTAACCCAGCGAATTTTTGGGGAGGAGAAAAATATAATTTAAACCAACATTAAAGGATTTGGCAGCAGGCCAAGTTGCTATTGGTTTGTCCACAAATGCCTGGACCAAGGCTTTACTGCATTTATGTCAGTTAATGCGATGGCATCTAGCCTGATAGGCAACAGGAATCCCCCAGGGCCACCTCACATATGGGCGGTCCCAATGGGTCAGAATTGGGTTCAGGTTGGCTAACCCTCCCATGCCAGTCGCTGGGGCATATGCTCAGCCAAATTAGTTACATTGAGCACCAATCCTGTTTCTTGAAATAGGGGTTTTGAATTAGCAGTGACAGTCCCTGATGGTGAAATCTGCTCATTGGAGATTGTCTCTGACAATTTTGAGGGAATTTTGGCATCATCAATCATACTGCTTGATGGCTTAATGTCATTGGTGATTCTGGCTGAAAATTTGATACTTGTCCCTTTTTGACTATTAGCTTTTCACCTGTTGGGCTTTATTCTCATTGGTTTTGAAAACTTTAGCTTTGATTCTGAGGATTTGGCACCATTAGTTTTATAAAATCCCTCCTGCTCATAGGGAAGATAGTTATCAATGATTTTGGCACAGATTTCCTCAATTCAGTGGATAAGTTTGGCAGAGGAAAGTGTGGGAACCTGGGGAGGAATCTTTAGAGGGAGCGCTGTTACCCAGCACTTGTCTACCACATAGACAAGGTCACCCTGGGTGACAAGGGGCACAGCCACCCTCTTTGGACCCTCCTTATTTGGAAATAGTAAAATTGTCCAATCCATGAAAAGGAGATGTTCCCCTGGACTTACAATTAGATTCCTTATATGACTATCCTATGGATAGTACTTAATCAATAAAAATAGATTATTGCAAATAACAAATGATGACAAACTGGCAAAAACATAACAAAAATAAAATTTAATTTTTTAATTAATAAACTAATTTTTGAAATTATAAAAAATATTAATAAAAAATAGTAAATATATAGATATTGTGAGAAATATTTCAAATATAAATTTTATTTTTTTAATTCAAATGCAATAACTATTTTTCACATTATTTTTATATTTACTATTTTTTTTATTTAAAAACTTATAATTTTCAATTAAAAATTATAACAATTTTAGTACTCAATATTATTGAAGTTTGAATTGTGCTCCAAAACTTTTGCAAATGCTATATTACTTGGTTTAATTTGATTGACATGTTGTTTATATATTTTATACGTTGTTTATACATTATTTATAAAATATTCAAGGTGGGTTGACCTTGGGACAAATATACCACACTGAGAATGTTTTCTAGCCAGTACAGGTTTCAAACTCAAAACCTGCACTAGGGGTGGAAGCAGTTTTACCCGCTTGGCTAACCACCCTTATTATTTATATGTTTATTTAATTCTATTCTAATCAGAGACTTCAGTACCATGACACTATATATATAATTTTTTAAATAAAATTTTTAAATAAAATTTTTAAAAGAAAATTTTAAAATATAAGTTTTAATGAAAATATTAATTTTAAGATATTTACTTATTTTTTGTCATTAGAGGGAAAATAACCTTCAAAATGGCATATCAAATATTAATTTTGATACAGTATTAAGGGAAATATTTCATACTGATAAAAACACCTTTGAGAAACAATATATAGAGATTCCTCCTACCTCGAGTAAACACTTTTTAAGTGTAATTCCGGATTATAAGGACTGATAGTCATAATTGTCCATTATGTCAGATAATCAGATTCAACTACGTGAGCAAAAGGAATTTCTGGTGCCATCCGCACCTTAACTCGGATATTGGAAGATTTGCTGGGTTTGATGATGCAACTACGTCCAATTTAGCTAAACGACTCATGCTCATTAATGGATCTACCACCCACATTATAGCACAATCGTCTTAAACCTAACAATGCAATATAAGTTCATGTAACTTAAGGTGATGTTTCAGACTTTTGAATTTGTTCCTATAAGCCAAGCCCCTTTTTTTAACTCTTTGCAACGAAAATAAATTACAAATAGATGGTAATTGTGGTTACTCTATATTATTTAATCATCTGCTCAGAAATATAAAATCCAGGAAGGGTTTAGAAATCGAACCTCTCGGAATAGCGCTTCGTTGACAGCTCCTCAATTTACTAGTCAAAAACTTAGTTCTGCACATAATCGTACACCGGTTAGAAATAATTTTAATCCCGTTACTTTAAGAGACAAAAGAATCTGTACTTTCCAGGAGCTTCCACTTTGGGCGCAAGATAACTTTTACATCCTGACTGGGTATAGAGTCCCTACCAACTCCTACACCTTGTGTTTTGAATCGCTATTTTACCTTCATAATGAAACTGGGAACATCTTTCCCATCTGGTAGGATTTTCGGGGTTCTTGGTACTAGCATTCTCCACTTACTACTATTTTCTCAAAGATTCAACCGCATCCTGGTCTGATATAATTGTTATTTATGCTTTTATTATTGCTGCTATGTTATGCCTGGGATGCTCTTCTCTTTTTCACCTTCTCTGCTGTCATTCACATGAGGTATTTCCTACCTTCCCGCGTTTGCTAAGATTTTATAAGGTTTCAAAGGTCTGGAACAAATGCGATTATGCGGGTATCGTGTTTCTGATTGTGTAAGCGTTTATGTTTATATTAGAGAAGAGTTTGAATTAATTTGCACGTAGGGGTTCCTTCTTTCCTGCGGTTTATTACGGTATTTGAATGCTCTTTTAAGTCTGACATCTCTTAGGGTTCTTTTGCATTAATTTATGGAAGCACATTTATTTGGGTGGAATCGGGCTTTTTGGAGTCGCTACTGTAAGCAACTTTCAAGGGGTTTCCTCTTTTTATGCCTACATGATATTTTCCAGAATGTTTTGCTTTTGACTAACTAAAGCCTAAAGCTCCTTTTCGCTGTTTCAAAAACCTATTCGCAACCCAAGTACAGAATACATCGTACTGCAATGTTTCTTGGCCTTGGCCTTTCTGGGCTTTTTCCAATAGGCCATATCTTTATTGCCGATGGAGTAAAACTTCTTTTTTCTAATGCTAATTTCGTTGTAGGCCGAAAAACTACTCGAAGTAGGATTTATCAAATGGTTTATATCTATGGGAGCTCTTTACACTATTGGTGCTATCATTTATGGATCTAGGTGAATCAATATATGATTATATTTGTTAACTTGTGTAGGGTTCCAGAAAAGTGGTTTCCTGGAAAATTTGATCATTTGGTAAAATACTTTGATCACACCACTTACTTTGTACAGTTTCATTCCCATCAGATATTCCATGTTTTTGTTGTGACCGCAGCCCTTTTTCACTATGTTGGTGTCATCAAATCTTTTCAATATTACCATTCTGGCAATGCTAGTTGCCCGATTCCCGGCTCTTTATAGTCAACTAGGACTATTAATTTTAAGTTATATAATTACAACAGTATTGTAAAGTTTAGTTTTAAATCATTTAAGCTTTTGGGACAGTTTGATCAGCATAACATTTGTAAATTTGTTTATTTATAATATATTTTATTTATGCTAGTTGTGTGCCTGTAAACTTTCTAAGTTAAACTTTAAGTTTTAGAAAAATCTAAATCTTGTACTACTTTTAAATTTTTGTAAGGAAAGCAATAATTTTTATCTTTTTCTGATTTCGCATTTTAACTAAGCTTATATAGGTACTATTAGGGCGCTAGTATTGTTTTTATACTTTATTTTCATTTTCTTAAATTTACTATAAAAGCTATACATCTAGAGACATGTCCATAATTTTATAGTGACAAAGTTGTTGCCCCACAAAGAATTTTACTTCAAAATATTGTGGGTTTATGGGATATCTGTAGAGGTTATCTATGCAACCCTAAAGTTTTCTTGTAGCCTGCTTGCATCGCTACTGTAACTTTAAGGCGTAACTGTAATAAATAAAACCTTTATAGTATGCTCTAATCTACTTTACTTAAAGCAAATAGTTTGTAGGATGTAATATAGCTCTATCAATTAGTTATAATTGCAGACTTTTTGTGAGGTTATTTTTGTTTACTTTTTATCTGTAGCATTTTGGTTCAAATTTTTTAAAAATTTATTCCAAGTTTAATTTAAGCTTTTCCCCCTATTCACCACTTTTGTGTTCTAATTTAGCTTTAATTTACTATAACTGATACCAATATCTCCCCCAACGGAAAGATATTTGCAACCGACACCCCGCCAAGCTGGACAAGTATTGCAAGGGTAAAGTATCGAAAAGAGCAGCAACACTCCAAAACTTTTAACGCTTTCACAAGGAGCTCCTAGCAAACCATGAAAAGTAAACAGTGAGATAAAGGGTTTTTTATAAAGCAGTCTCAAACCTTCACAGCAGATCTTATTTATCATGGTATTAAACAGCCACCGCCAATTCTTTCATGACCCATGGAACCTGCTTTAGCTCTGGTGTCAAAGCTCCCATAAGTTTTGTTGAATTTGCTAAACCCAGCCCATTTCCCAAAGGCAGTATATTCAGACCCTTATTTTACCAGCGCATTTTACTTAGGATCTGCAACAGCTAGGTAAGCCAACGAAACAGCCGAAGCTTAAATTAAGGTAAGCTATGGGAAAATGCCTACCAAGAAACAGTAACCTGTACATATCACAAAAAGGATCCATTAATCTTATTAGCTTTGACAAGCTTCCTCATACTCTATCATGCACAATAGCGGAGAACTCAAGATGGGCTGAATCTTGTGGTGATTAAAAAAGTTAAAGATCAACTTTTACCCAATGCGTGGCTTGTACTGTATTTAGCAATAGCAGTAATGGGCCCCACCCCCAGAGATAGCAGGAATCCCACCAGAAGCCCTCATATTGGCCAATTCAACCTACTTGATAGAATGACCTAATGCAATCTATATCACCCCTGTTGAAATTGGCACCTTGGTACCATATTCCAAATGCACAGGTTGGTTCACATTAAGTTGATAAGTATTCTGTTTGATAACAGAAGCCTGGAAAAAGGGTATTGATCCCAAAATAATTAAAATAAGGGTTTTATCAAACTTAATAATAAAGCACACCATAGTATTAGGTACTGCCAGTGGCTTCAGGGCTCACGGTTCAGTTATTGTTAATAGACTTCAGCGCTACTTTCAGAATAAGATCCTTTTCCAAAATGGCAATCCCTTTTAGATATGCTATTATAACTTTCAGGATTCTCATTGGTGCAAACTATTATACTAAGCAGCGCTTATGGATTTCCAGCTAGTTTGCATCATCTTTATAAACATCAGGAAACTATTGCTGAGGGCCTTGGATAATATATAACAAATAGCATTACATTACCAACAATTCAGGGACAATTTGCTGAGGATACTAAAAACCCTATTGACTACAAGTTTTTGGTGGCGCTGAGATGAGGGAGTAAAATGATAAAATAAGCAAGATGAGTATGTACAGCCTTGGGGTTAAGGTAAATTGATGTATATTAGTGATTAAGAGATTTGCACCACTGGGGGTGGTAGGTGATTGATTGTAAGTTGATTTTAACTTAAATTGGCAAAAATACCACTACACTAATTGGTAACAGTTTCATCAGCAATGCAGCCCAATAATTGGTTTTAAATTAACACTATAAAATAAACTCAGCATAGAAGCCCAATTAATCAAAACCTTAATCTACTTAGTTAAATATAGTTATTAAGTAATAAATTAAATTGTTCAGATGGCTGGTTAGACCAAATGACAAACACCCCTGTAAACCTTTTCAAGTCTACTGTACAGGTTCTATGATTGAATTGTACAAATAAAGGAGGGTGCTAGTTGAATAAGATGACTAACTAGTTGAGTCTTCTTTACAAGTGGTTTCAACTCCACTCAGTTATACTCTTAAAGCCAAGGATAGACTGATATAAGAATTAAAATTATGCTAATGTACGACAACAGTTAGCCAGCCAGTCTTCTCTATAATTGTTTTCAACCTCAATCAGGTATCTTCTTACACCCAAGTGATATCTACCTCACTCAGGGTATATTAAAAAGATACAAGTGGACCTAAGCCACATACTTTTATAGAAGCAAACCCAAGAGATAGCCTGAACATCTAACTTCTGTCTTTATCAAAAAATGCAAGAGAGTTTAGATAGGGAAGTTTGGTGCTTAACTCTTTGGTTAGCACCTTAATATAAAATGGCATCCATTACCAATGAACTTAACCATAAGAGTCATATCAGTGAAGGTTAATTACTCCACTTATCTATCCATCTAGTCAGCATCCACAACAATTAGACAATAACCATCTATGATGGTTTCCAAGATAGCATGTACCAACACCTTCATACGTTCCAAGGAGTGTAATCTTTATGAGCTACTGGACATGTTTAAAAGATATATCTAACTACCCACTTACAGCAGAATACATTACCCAGGCTAACCTACATGTTACTGCATGATACGCATTATCAACACTTCAGAAACTCCAATAATTACCTTTATTGATTGGCAACAAAGTCTAATCAATTTACTAGAGTTTAGTTAATGTTTATTAGCAATAACTGAATTCACATATAAATATTGTTTAAAATATACCTGTCACAATTCTGATATGACTGGATGATAAGCTGGGAATCGCTAGGGCGGATTGGATAGAATCTGCCAAACCTGACATTGGGTTGATCATTCGAGTGCCTCGAGATGAGGCATTATTGGGATATAATGAGCTCTTATTGGATTGCATCCAAAATAAGGTGATAAGGCGATGTTGATTTTGATGAATATGAATTAAATTGCCTAAATTAGGGTGATAAAGAGCTAAGAGAATAACAAGCTAAATCAAGGAGAATCAGCGGAATAGAATAGTACAAGCTATGAGGGTGGTATCATCTGAAGCCACTGTATATAAGTGAAATGGGCGATTGAGAAAAAGTAGGTTGTTGATAGAAGAAAGAGTAAGTGGACTAGGAAGGATCCGCTAGTTTATTTACAAATAAAAAGAAGTGTTTTCAGGGATATAACTCCCTTTTGTTATATTTATTATTTTAAGTGTGCTCCGAGGGGCTGACGATATTTATATCATCATTCCAATTGCTAAGTGGGTCAACCCTGTGCAAAAAACTCTTATGGCATATCTTAAATGATTCCACCAATTTTACAACAGTGATGCTCACTACAGGGGGCCCATTGATCAAGTATAACATTATAAAAAATCAGTTGCCAGCTATGTTGCTATCATGGAAATGGCAGAAGAAGTTTAGACCAGCCTGCTAGTTGGAATATGTAAGCACCCAAAATGTAAGCCAGAATGCCAGAGGCATTGCTGACTGAATGATGTTGTATGGAGCTGGGCATTGGGAAACAATGAATCGTTGGTGTAAGATAATAGTATGATCCCGAGAACAAACCAAATCAAGGCTGCCCCAGACCTTGGAGGTCTTACTGCAGGGGGAAAAACCACCAATATGGTTTCAACAAGTTCACCAGTATATGGAGCTGATTTGACTGGAGAGACAAGGGGGTGGATCCTTGCTTGAAGATGGTGGACATAAGGCCACAAGATCCCAGTATATTGTTGAAGGTTCATAACAACAGGGTTAAGTTGCCAGAAGTATTTATCTCACTGAATCCAATCTATGATGGTGGGGGCCATAGTGACCATAAGTACTGGTAGAGCCCATCCGGTGTACAGGCTGATGGGCCACCAGGGAAAAGCCATTGGAAATGCAGCCAGAAGGAAATCAAAAAAATCAAAATTGATTGGGTTTGAGGCAAAATTTTAATGCAAAGGAAAAGGAAGAAAATTGACCAACAATCTTTTCAGTGTGATGCAACTGATAAATAGTAGTCAATTAGTGCAGGGACAAGCCAGGATCAGGACCCTCAATTTCAACCTAACTGGCAAATTGTTCAAGAATGGGGCAGATAAGTTCACTGGGAATCAATATCAAAGAATTCAGTAGCAGGCCAAGTTGCTGTCAGTTCAACCTTGAATGTCCAAACCAAGGCTCAGCTACATTTTATGATGGTTGGCATGACAGCGTTTGGCCCAAAAAGCAGCAGGAATCCCCCAAGGCCACTTCATGTAGAGGCAGGTCCAATTGGTCAGGAACAGGTTCAGGATACCCAACCTGCCCATGCCAGGTCGCTATGTCATTCGTTCAGTCAAAAGTGTTGCAACAAATGCAATGCCCAATTTTCCAGAAGGGAGCTTCAGAACCTCATCAATGTTGTACAATGCTATTACCTGCCCGTCGGGGAAGATCCCTAACAATCTTGGGAGGGGGTCAATTTTTATGATCATAGTGTTAGCCAAATCAAACTTGTCAGCAATTCCAGCCAATGAATCAGTCTTCATCCCTTTTTGACCACTTGGAATCTGAACATTGGGATGAATACCACTCAATTTTGGACAATCAATTTCATTTTGATCTTGATGCAGATTTTTCTGATTAACTGTACTAGTTCTGCTGAGGTGAGTGTGAGCACTGGGGGAGGGATCTGAAGCTGAAGAGATGTTACACAGCGCTCATCTACCATGTGGGTGAGATCGCCCTGAGTAACGAGGGGTACAGCCACCCTCTTTGGTACCTTCTTACTTGGGAACAGGAAAATGGCCTGATCAATGCCCAGGGGATGTTCCCCAGGACTTATAGTTTCATCCTGGTTATCTTGATAAAAATTCTACAAAACATGATGGGCCAGTTGCCTATGTGGAACTGAAACTTGCATTGGACGCTGTACTTAAAAAACAAGATGAGCTGCTCCAGGAGGTTTGCAGTGATAAACTACCTCCATTTGATTGTGAAGGGAATATTCATGGGTTTTTTAAGCAATTTGAAATTGTGATGGAAGGAGTCTTGGAGAGACAGAGCAAAACTGTTGATTGTTACCTTGGATGTCAGAAGTGCTAATCAAGTCATCTGTTACCTTTCAGGTAACTCCATTACATACCAAGAAGTCAAAAAGATGGTGCTGTGGCTGTTCAGCGGAACTGAAAGATGTCACAGTGGAAGGCTGAGTTTTTGACCATCAGGTTTCAGCAGAATGAGACCCTCACCGCATTTTCTAAGAGAATTACAGCGGAGGCTCATGTGTTAATCAGGGCCAGAATTCTATCCAAATCTGACATATGTATTGTGATGACTTCTGCTGTGAAGCCATACCATGAGCTATATAACGTTATGGCCCCAATGTTGTATGAAGATGTGCCTTTGCTAAAATTGTTCAGTTTTTGCACCATATATCAGCCAACTTCCCTCCACCTAATACAGAGCATAATCCTTCCACTACCACCGCTGAATCATCTTACTTGGAAAACCTTGTCTGCCCAGTTCAAAATCTACCAAGTTACCAGCAGCAGTTAAATGTTTGCCCCATACCTTTTAATGTCACCAGCCCAACTATCGCCCTACCCCTGTTTCCACTTATCACGTCCAGCCCAACTCTTGATGTAGATGTTTCACATTAATTGGAGATGTGGGCCCTATGGGGTCAGCTGTTTCAAATGCAATTGACAGGGGAACATGGCCCGATGGCGCCCCAATCAACTGGTCTCTTGCATACAGGCAGAACAGTACTGCCAGGGAAAAGTCAGAGTGGTGTAGAGATAGGACTCTCTACCTCCACTATATCAAACCCAAACGTCCCACCTGAACCCACCTTAGATTATTCAGAGGAAGCTCCCTTGCACAATGAGTCAGTATTATATCAGCAGCCAGTTGGGGGGGTGAATATTTTTTTTGAATTCTTGTGTTCCTGTTAGGGCACCCAGTGCAGGCAAATTTTCAGGATAAAACCTGGGGTACTGACCCCCGCCACACTGGAGCTGCGCGAATCCAAGCACCACTGGAGTGGGCCTGACCATGGGTGGGGTGGCTCACATCAACCCAAACTGACATATTCTTCACTGTTTGGTATAAGGTAGCAAAGGCTACCCACCAGTTCAGAGATATGCCTCCCATCCCTTACTTCGAGGAATGAGACCAGAATGACCCCCAAGTTGGACTTACTTGATAAAAGTGGATTGCCATAGCTTCCTACAGCTATTTCTAGCTGTCGCTTGACTATAGCCAGGGAGCTTGTTGCCTGGATTCCTTCTGAAGGGAAGCAACGCTGGTTTCTGGCAAGCCATAGACCATACATCACCCCCATATCTTGCACCATACCCTGAACCCCTCCTTGTCTGCAAGCAGACTTGGTGGGGCATACACAGTCAGGATCTCTGGCCATGCGAGATGACCAGATGATAACTTACACCATGGTTGGTATGCTTCATACCAAAGGAGAACACTACTCCACACAGCGTCTGCTGCTGGACACTCTGTGAAGATGTGCTTTGCCATCTCCTCCCCTCCACATACCTTACAGGCATACAGAAGGTCATCCTCCTTATGCTTACACCACTTCTGCAGAGTCGCCCCAGTGACCAGGACGTTGCTGTGGAGTTGGAAGAGAAAGTTCTAAACTGTTATAAATCAGCATCTCTTAACCCTCCTCCCCCACAGATCCATCAGGCCAGGTCGCATTTTGCAAGTGATCCAGGACAAGTACATCAAGCAAAGCTCTCTGTCTTGTAGCTTCTGGAACCTGGCGGTTGTGAAATCTGATAGGCAGACACCGCTACCTCTCTCCACCTTGAGCCAGTCCCAAAGGACAAAGAGGCTTTCCCATCTGGAGTATCTTCAGCCTTCTCTTCCTCGTGGGTATATCCACTGATCCTGCCCTCCACGACCTTCTGAACGGGCTTCCCCAGCCTCTAATGCACCCAGAAAAGAAATTGCTTCCCTCCAGCAAGAAGGCAGTTCAGTTGCTTCCACAACATCCCATGCCTTCCTTACCAGCCCCTTGGAGGTGCTGATAACATTATTGGCTTCTTCCACCCTAAGCACCCTCCAGCCATTGCCATCAAGGAGGTCCCCCCAGTGAACCACCCCAATAAAGTGCTTAAAGGCCTTGCACAGATGAGGTTCCATCTCCAGTCCCCAAGCTCCTCCCCAAAGGGTAATTGCCCAGATCCTTTCAATGGTCCACTCTCCATCCTCTAATCTACCCTTGCTGCCCACCCAAGATCTAAATTAATCCTTCCAGTATCCTGGTAGGTTCCCCGCGCTTGGAATGGCCCCTTGATTGATGCCCCAGCTAACACCAAGATCTTTGTTTGAAATTTCTTTGCAAGCCTTAGAGAGGTAGTCCTCCAGTATTGGAGACCAACAGATGGATTTTCCCTCCCAAGTGACCTGTGCGATCCATTTTAGCTGCAGTGCTTTGATCATACTCCCAAAGTTAATCAGACAGATGCCACCCTTCTTCACCTCCTGACACAAGTTAGAGTAACTGGTTTTTGATGCTCGCCCTCACCAAAGAACTGGATGATTGAGCCCTGTATTCTTTTTATGGAAGATGCCAGCGGTGGAACAAATCTGGCAATGTACCATAGTCTGAAAAGAATGAAAGTGTTCATGACAATGGCCCTGCCATGATAAGATAAGTTGAGCCATTGTTACTTCCAAGCCGCGTTTTTATGGTCCGCTTCAAGTTTGAGCCAAATTTTGTGCGGTGATGCTCACCCAGGGATGGGACACCTGAGGTACAGAAACTCCTCCCCTGTTGCCATCCAGGGGATTGAGCTCTTTGGTGCCGCACCAAACGTCACCATTCTGCCAATAGGCCAAGCCCTGGATTTTGACAGATTGACCTTAGCGTTGCCTGCATTATGGTACATCTTCAGAATGTTCATCACTACCTTCTCATCCTCCTCTAACAAAACATAAATCTATGTAACATCTGCAAACATTGAATGAGAGTACTCCTCGCCATTGATGGTAAAATTTCTCTGGTCCGACTTTCTGAGAGCCAGTGAAAGGGTCTCTATTGTAAGGACAAACAACAAGGGAGATAGAGGGTCTCCCTGACGCACACCCCTAAACACCCTAAAGGGGTGGGAGATGACCCCATTGATATTGACAACCGATGAGGCCTTCTCATAAATCGCTTTAAGAAGTCTCAGCAAATGCCCCTTGATTCCAACCCTACTTAACAATTCCCAAAGAAACTCATGATTCACCCAATCATACGCATTCTCTTGATCAAGAAACAGTAGCCACCCCCTCTGGTCATACTGTTTGCTTGCCCGCTCTTCTACCAGATGAAGCAGCATCAAGTTGTCAGCAATTGAGCGTCCTGGAGTGAACCCATTCTGCTATTTTCCAACAACATCTGCCACAACCCCCTTTAGTCAATTTATATGATCTTCATTAAGATCTTATAGTCAACATTAAGCAGGGTCAAAGGCCGATAGTTCCCCATGAGGGAGGGATCGCTCTTCTTATACAACATCACCACTACACCTTTAGAAAATGATGGCTCGATTATACCAGAGGCTAGGAGTTTGTTGTACAGCTCAGTAAGCACCTCAGACATTTATGTCCAAAATAACTTGAAGAGCTCCAAGATCAATCCATCCTCCCCAGGAGCCTTGCCATTCTTGCCCTTGAGGATGGCGTCTGACACCTCCGATTTGCAGATCTTGCTACATAGCTGCAGCTGAGTCACCTTTGGCAGTACCCCCAATCCGCTTGAGAGTACTTTGGATGCCTCCAGGTCATTCTCAGAGAGGCCATAAAGGTCCTCATAGTAGGATTTGGCCACCTCAACCATTCGAGTTGCATCCTTCACCTCAACTCCCCCATCACAGAGTGAAAAGATCCTTGCTGAAGGTCTGAATGCCACTACTGCCTTGCAGAGTAGGACCACATTGCTGTTAGAATCCTCATTCCATCTAGACTTCCTTTGTTTGAGGCGGTCCACCATGAAGGCTCCCATTGATTTCGCATACAATTCAGCCTTGGTTATGTAGGCAGATGCCCCCATGACCATGGCCTGCTTGCAGGTACTCTCAAAGCTCCACTCCAAGGTTTCATACCTCGAACGCATGGCCCTTAGCTTCCTCCAAAAGATTTCACAAGCCATCTTGAGATCAGCCTTCATCTGCAACCATTTTACTGGCACATCTGGCTTACCCACAATATGGCTTCTCCACCATCTTATCTTCTTCCTCATGATGCCCTGAAGTGGAATCCACTTCAGGAGTTCAGGGTTCAGTCTCCAGATCCATTCCTTGAAGAAGCAACCCGAGGGTCAATGATCTGCAGAATTAAGGGGCCTGTGGTCTTAAGCATCTGGATCGTGATTCTGAAGGATCAACTTGCAGCGACTCAGGAAAAGCTGGGGCACTGACACAAGGTCAATGCGGGAAAAATGATCCCCCTGGATGTGAGTTCACCCAGTCTCTCCCTCCTCACCACGGCCAGCTCTCCACACATCCAGTAGGCCAAGGTCAATTATTAAACTGGCCAACTCGTGGGATCCAGGATCAGAACTCCAGTTGCCTGAAGCCCTAACCCTGTCATCCCTAAAGCAGACACAGTTCATATCTCCCCCTAGCACTACCGACCCCTCCAATGCATTCCTCCTGAATCCTTAGGCCGACCTTCTGAAAGAAGGCCTTCCATTCAGATCTAGAATTGGGCGCATATATGCTGATAAACTAAATTGATTTCTCTCCAAACAGTGACATTACTGCCACTGCTCTTCCAGGAATCAATACCCTTTTATCCAGCACCTTAACCTTGTCCGCCCACCAGACCAAGGTACTCCCTTGGCTTCTTCCCCTCCCTCTTTCCATCCCCTAAGAGTGAGTCTGAGTTTGGTTGATCCACCAGATGAGAGTAAAATGATTGTTTCCAAGGGAACTGGAAATCCCAGTCCTCTTCCACCTAGGTTTGGACTCTGTATTGGTGAGGAAGCCAATATCTATCCCATGTTGTTGTAATCGGAATTTCACCCACTGCCACCGCTTGAGTCTATTCAGACCCCGCACATTAGCAAATTCAACCCTGATCACCATAGGTTCGAAACTGAAGAGGCCTCAGTGTCAGGATCTGGGGAGCCCCCAACCTCTTCCACCTCAGCTGGTTTAGAGGACCACGTTTATTTCTCTCCTTTTCAGTACTAGACTGACCTGGGGGTGGAGGCTGCTTGGTCACAGCAGCCTCCGGAATCTTGCCATTGCCAGGGTCCTCAATAGACCCTCCACTTTGGTTGGAGGCATTGGGTTAGAAGGCATTGGCCCGCTATTGCTAGCAGGCAACACCTCCCTCACCTCCGCCTCTTCCCCTACGGGCCTTGCGCACTCTGTCACACCCACATCCCTTATGGGTTGACCACCTCTTATGCAATCGAGTGATGGGGAGAACCCCATCCATTTAGGAGGCGACCGCCTCCATAATGTCCTTTGCGGACTGTGCCAGAGCGCCACTTAGCTTGATTTGGGGTCTCATCGCTTCCATCGCCTTCCTGGAGCGTTTTGACTCCTTGTTGACCTTCCTTACGCTTTTCAGCACTCCAGTCACCGCCTCTGGGGTGATGCCAGCCGCAGCCTCCTCCCTTGCTTTGGCTTACATCTCAGTCAGCTTCTCCAACGCCTTCTGGAGAGCCAATTTCTCTTTCTCAGAGGGTGCCATTACTGGCACCCCGCGCTAAACCCGCTAGGCTTGGCCACTGCTGCAGGAGGTTAACTTGAGGACATTTGGCTCTGACGTGCCCCTTCACACCACACAAGAAACACCTGTCCAGCGGTACCACAGGGACACTCCAGGTCCCCACAGTGACTGAACGAGGTAACTCCCCATATGATTTTGAAAGTTCAACCTTCAAAACCCAGTCCCCAGATCCTACGGTGAACTTTTCAAGCTACCGTCCTTCTGCTTCAAGTTCTTTACCAGATTGTTCTCACTAAAGGAGATCGCTCTGCCAAAGCCTTTCGGCTGAGACATCATGGCCCCTCTAGTGATCACAGGTGGTGTGTCCCTCAGAATGAACCTTCCAATCTCGGTGCCAATGTCAAGTCATACGGACTCCTCGTTCTTTGTGCTCAGACTGGCAGCCAAAACATGTTCCTTTTGAAGCTTAGACTGGAAGATCATAAGTTTCAACCCAGGAGCCAATGCGTGAAATATGGAGCGGGGCAAACCCACACACCTCAATTACCCTGACCATGAGCTTCTCCTTAGACCATCCAGTCTTCACTTCCACAGCGTAGACCCTCTTGAGGCTCTCCCCCATGCTCGCCGTCAGATCCTTGGATGGGCCAGAGTTTTCACTTCGAAAATATTGGTTTCTGACATCAAATTCATTAGCAGCCACTGCAGCAAAGGAGACTGAAGCCCCCTCTGCAGCAGAGGCCACCCCCGCTATTAATTTGTTAATGGAGTTGGTCTCTCCAGTTTGGTTTTGTGACGAAGTTTGCTCTCTGGGCCCTTTTTGTGTGGGAACCATCGCAGCCCTTTTGGGTAAGTCCATCATTTTGGTACGTGAGTGCTCTCACCTTTTGCTGCACCAGTGTAAGCCCACATAAGCTACTGGCCGCTATCCAGGTTTCAGGACAGCCTAGAAAACTGCGATGATCATTGTAGACAGGTAACCAAAGCTCAGCCAATCAGGATTGCCCCACCCTTGTTGCTAAGACCTGCTTTTGCAGCACCCCGCTTCATAGGAAAGTAGTGTTACAGATGATACGCCCAACTCTTGCCTCCCCCTTCCTGCCCATATCCTCCCAAAGGAGAGTGGAAGCACCCACAAGAACAGGTTGGGTTACAGTCATTAGCTATCATCCCACTCCCCATCCAGGCCACTACTGGACATTTCCAGGGTGCCTCTCTGGGCTCTGGTGTTAGCTACTAACCCGTGTTTCCACGAGATTTCCTCGGTTACGCCATGTGAAGGCCCCAGCTTACCCTACCTAACTCCTGGGGGTGAATATTTGATATGAGTGCAGTCTGTGGCTATGGCAGGAGAGGGGTCTCAGATGCAGGTTGAGCCATATGATTGTCAGATGTTTGATCAAGTTTCCCCTGAAAAGTTAGACTCCTCTGGTGCACCTTTATTGCAAGCGTTAAGCATCTCTCTTCCAGTCAACACTATTATCAAACAATACCCCAGAATTGGTGAAGGGATTGCCTGTTTCCTTGGAAATAGGGACTCCTTAAAATTCAATGTTATAAACAGTTGAGACACGTCTTACCCCAAATGTACATACTGCAACCTGGTTGTAGCTAAAACCTGAGTCTGTGCCATCATAAATACTAGTGCCCCTGTCAATATAGTCTCCACAAAGTTGGTGGCAAAATTGTCATTAAAACCAGACGTGGACCACCGGGCGGTATACAGAACTGCTGGAGCGGATAATATGATCTCTGAGGGAGCTTACAGTGCGCTTCCATTGTGGTTTGGTTCTATTGTCATGGTAGTACCAGCTATAGTGTTACCAAATAGCAATTATGATCTGCTAATTGGAATCGCCTTCTTGTGACATTATGTGGCTGTAATTGATATGACGGATAAGAATTTTGAAAATTTGGGTCAGCGAATCCCAATTCACTTCACCTCTAGCAGAGTGCCAAATGATCTAGTGCATATGGGGAATATCAATCTAGCTTATAGCGACAGAGTAATCCCAGTGCACTACCATTGTTTAAAGGGAAAAACCTGTGCCCTTCCTCAACAGATTTATGAATATCAAGGGCTGCCGCTCAGAGCTCTTGGACTTATATCTATTCCATCTGGGCATCAAGTTATAGTAAACACTGACTTGGTGATAGAAGTTCCAGATGGGTTCTATGGGGAGGTTATTGGACCATATCTGCAATTGAGGTTTGAGCCCCACGTGGCCCCAGGCATTCTATTACCAGGGCAGGGCAAGGTCAAAGTTTTGCTTGTAAATCTACAAACGGTACCACTGCAAATCTGCTGCCACCAAATAGTGGCATATTTGCACTTAATTCCCATGGAGGAGGTTCTTTTGGTTCATGAGTTTGGGTCACTAGAGGAATTTGGTCTGCCTTTCAAACCACAGCCCAGTGTAATGGCAGTTGTATCGCGCAATGAATTAATGGGATTGTCAGAACCACAGAAGGTTCAAGCAATCGCTTTATTTCAAAATATAGAGATTTTTGCTGTTGACAACCATAATTTAGGATGCGCGCGGGGGTAGTTCATAGGCTGGACACTGGAGATCATCCTCCCATTTGGTCAAGGCCAATATGCTGATCAAGGATGGCAAAAGAAGTAACTGAGGAGATGGAAAAGCTATTAGAGCAAGGGATGCTTAAACTATCAAAGAGTCCGTGGGCTTCACCCGTTCTGATTATAAGAAAGAAGGATGGCACCAACTGCGTAGTTATAGACTACTGAAAGCTCAACAGCATCATCAAAAAAGACTCATATCCCTTACCGTGGATTGATGACGCTTTGGATTATTTAGGAGGAGCTCGTTTTTTTCAGCAATGGACCTGAACTCAGGATACTGGCAAATCAAGTTGTCAGCGGCAGAACAGGAGAAATGTGTCATAATAACGTCCAAAGGTCTTTTTCAACCAACTTGGATGCCGCAAGGGCTGTGTAACGCCCCAGCTACGTTTCAACGAGCAATGGACACTATTCTTGGGGACCTAAAGCTGTTGTGCGTCCTTGTATACCTTGATGACATTTTTTTTTTTCTAGAACCTTCTCTGAACACCTCAACCATTTAGAGGCAGTATTCTGCCAGCTCATTGAGGCCAACATTAAGATCAAACCTCGGAAAGGCCATTTCTTTAAGGACCAGCTGGAGTACCTAGGGTTCATGGTTGATGACATGGGGCTGAGACCTCAACCTGCTAAGGTGGAGGCTATTTGAAAAATGACTCCGCCCAACAGCAAACAGGATATACTGGTATTCTTGGAAATGGTTGGCTATTACCGGCGCTTCATCCATAACTTCATCTGTATTAAGGGCCCACTATTTGAGTTATTAAGAAAGGACACTATGTTTGAATGGACAGAACGTCAGCAACGCGCTTTTGATATGCTCCAAATGGCGTTAACCAGTGCACCGGTGTTACACTATCCCAATTTTGAAAAAGAGTTCATCGTTCAGATGGATGCGTCCCTTTCTGCTATAGGGGAAGTCCTATCCCAAAAAGATGAGGAGGGAGAGGAGCACCCTGTAGCATATTGCAGTTGTAGCTTGAACAGCCATAAACGCAATTATACCATGACTGAGTGGGAGTGCTTAGTGGTGATTTACGCCTATAAGCAACTTTGAGTGTATTTGCATGGAGTGAAATTCAAAGTTGTAATGGATCATGTCTTGATACGCTGATTACAATATCTTAAAGAACTGGAAGAGCGTCTGACTCAATGTGCTCTTAAATTGCAGGCATACAATTTTGAAACTCTTTATTGACCTGGAGCAAAACACCATAATGCTGATTGTTTATTGAGATTACCCACAATTGCAATTATGGCAGATCTGAGTGATATCATGTTTGATAAGATGCTTAGTGGCAATTAAAATGATGAACCGCCCCCAGTCATCAAAGTATTGGACAGAATAAGGGCCAACACGTTACAGAAAAACGGGGAATTGTATAAGCGGATAGGGGACACTACTGTGAATATCCAAGACCTTCCGCCCACCCACTTATTATTATGAGCACGCACCAAGTGGTTGGACATGGTGGAGTACATAAGATCATGGAATTATTGTGGTCTTAGTATGGCTGGGAAAGCATGAACTTCGATGTACTTGATAATATCTCCTCCTGTCACTAGTGCCAAGTGGAAAAGCTGTTCCGCCAGAAGAATTAATACCAGTTAGTGAAGCTGCACTTCGCCTGGAACACTGTTTTGATTGATGTTGTGGGTCCCTTGCTAACAGGTCCAAACCAGTCCAAATACATCCTAGTAGCAATTGACCACTTGACCAGGTGGGTTGAGGCGCAACCAATATGCGATTTGGGGGCACTGACAGTGGCCAAGTTTGTTATGAAGTGTATAATTCAGTGACATGGTTATCTCCAGTTCATCCTTACTGACAACGGAATGAACTTCACTTCACACATCCTACCTAAGCTTAACAAATTTATGGGCATCCGCAGGGTTCTGACAACCCCCTATCACCCTGAATCTAATGGAATGATCGAGCAAGTTAATGGTACCTTGATGAACATATTCCAGAAATTGGTGATAGATCAACCTTCTGATTGGACCTCTCTCCTTTCCACTGCCATCTTTACTTACAACATTAGCTACCATTCCACTACGGGGAAAAGTCCTTTCCAACTATTGTATGGGTGGCACCCTGCACTTCTGGCACTGCTCTATTCCTGTATAGAGGATACCGGCGGAATGGATCCTCACTGGTATTTGACTAACTTAGTGGACACGCTGATCAAACTGCAAACTGAAGCCTACTCATGCAGTTTAGCAAAGAAGATTAAGGCTCAGGCAGCTGATAAAGTATGGCATAGCAGCCTCACTCAATTCCAAGATGGAGATATGGTTTTGTTTCATGACCAGCATGGGTTTGGTTGGAAACACAAGCTGGCCAACATCTGGATTGGTCCGTTTGAAGTTATAGAGAAAACTGGGGTTGACGCTTATACCATCAAGGACCCCACAAGTGGTTGAATCATTAACTGAGTGCATGCAAAGTTCCTCTGACAAAATAAGCAATAGGAGCTTTATTTGTCCATTCAAGGAGGGGGTAATGTCTCAATTCTGATATGACTAGATGATAAGCTGGAAATTGCTAGGGCGGATTGGATAGAATCTGCCAAACATGACATTGGGTTGTTCATTTGAGTGCCTCAAGATGAGGCAATATTGGGATATAATGAGCTATTATTGAATTGCCTCCAAAATAAGGTGATAAGGCAATGTTGATTTCAATGAATACAAATTAAATCGCCTAAATTAGGGCAATAAAGAGCTAAAAGAATAACAAGCTGAAATTGAGGAGAATCAGCGGAATAGAATAGTCCAAGCTATGAGAGTGGTATCATCTGAAGCCGCTGTATATAAGCGAGATGGGCAATTGAGAGAAAGTAGGTTGTTGGTAGAAGAAAGAGTAAGCGGACTAGGAAGGATCTGCTAGATTATTAACAAATAAAAAGAAGTGTTTTTCAGGAGTATTACTCCCTTTTGTTATATTTATTATTTTAAGTATGCTCCAAGGGGCTGACGATCTTAATATCTTTTTTTAGTACTAGATGGTCCCAACTTAAGGGGGGGATTCATCGATGTCTGACGATCTTCATATCATCATTCCAATTGCTCAGTGGGTCAACCCTGTGCAAAAAATTCCTACAGTATATCTTAAACAATTCCGCCAATTTTACAACAATACCTAATAAGACATTAATTGTTATCAAGATTAAAATCAGATTTAAATATAAAACTAACTAATGGCTCATAGGAGAACATCTCCAAACAATGTAAGTTATTAAATAACTGATTATTCCAATATTCATTATGGTTACTTATTAACAGAACAACCAAAGAAGGATTAATACAGATAGGTAATAGGTACATGTCACAGCTAGATAATGTGAGAATACAAAAATCCCAAAACTTTCTAAAAGGGCACCCACAAACTTCTAACATGATGAGGCCTTAGAAAGCAAATTTAGGTCTTCCTATTAGAGAGAAAAGGTGCTAAAAAGAATTTTGTACCTTAATAACTGAGATCAAAAGACCATTAAAGGTAAAACTAATGACTGCATTAATTTGGAGTGACAATAAAAGCTTAAAACGATAGAGCTTATAAATCTTCAGGAGAAGAAATATGACCATAAAAACACAAAGGCTCAAACTTTAAAAATGGCCCTTGAAAAGTATGTAGATGCTGCAATCAATGATAAGCTGTGAAATTTTTAAAGTATTGAAATGAGTAAGATAACTAGGAAATGGGATCAAAATGGGGCTAGTTACTTTGTTTATCAGAGCTAAGCAAAAATAGTGCACTAACTGGTATCAGAAATAATTAATCCAGAAGCACTAAATGAAATATAAAACACAGGTTAAAATTATATAAGTAACGTAATAATTTAAGGAGTCATTCTAAATGAGGTAAAACTATCAAGTGAAAAATAAAAAAAAGTTGCTCTATAGATTATGCCATCCAACTTAGCTGCCTCTAATGCTTTAAAGTGTAGTTAAATTCTGACAAAATTCTTCAAAGCAAGGTTTGTGAATATATAAAAACAAATTTGTAGCCAGATGAGCTAAGGTAAATGTGAAATATGTTCAGTCCATGCCCTCAGATTAGCCAAATGCTATAGTGAAGGCAGATTATATTGTCCTAGACTATCAAATTAATTCTCACAAAGCTTTTACCATATATGTATTATTTTTTGCTCTCTATGATCTTGATTACCTACTACCCTTTATATAGAAATTTATCCTAAAGTCTATTTGCCTTGAAAAGAATTGCTGGAGCAAACTAACCATATACCTTTCCTTATATATGATACATATCATCATTTAATTAGTTAAAAGAATAAAAACCCAGCTTTTACTTAACCTACTTCAGGCAATGTATTTGCTTTGAAGATAATTAATTGTGAAAGTATAAAGGCCTTGAGATCTTGGCAAGGTTATATAAGCTCTGTGATACCCCTTATAGATATATTGCTGTTGTTAAACAAAACTTAAGAGGAGAGGTGGTGTCATAGTCAAATGTGCTCTTGTATTCTCTATCTGGTTAAAATTCTGCAGCTATTTTTGATTTATGGAATGATTAGGTTTAAACATTTTTAAGAGTTATCTAATCAAATACCATATAATATCTTTTTGTAAAGTGAGTCATGATCTATATTTTAATAGTATTTTGTTTGATTAAATTAATGAATCTTCATTAAAGTACCAGAGCTACAATTCTAAACCTTTCTATTTGGTGGTGCAATCTTGTAAAATCAAGTAACTGATATATAATCCATAATAGAAACTTACTCATGAGAACAAATTTTTAAAGGAAGTATTTATATCTATGATGGGCTTTATGGCACAAGACACTACAAATAACTCATTAGGACTATCCTAAGACCATAACAGAGATAAATAGTTTTATACATTTATACATATTTTTTGTGCTTTTTAGGTGTTTATTTTGTACTTCTTAAAATGTTTACTAGCTAGAATGAAGAGAGTTGTAAGATGAACAAGGACAGAGTAGCATTTAATAATTGAAGCATAAGGATTATTAGCACTTTGAGGATATATGGCTATGTTATCCTATAATAAATCAAAGGAATTTATCAAGATCTAAATGACTTTCTTAGTTGATCATATACTAGTCAACTAATACAAGGTCCTTAGTAAATAAAGTTATAGTTGTAAAATATACCTTAGAAAGAATACTGTTTCTGGTAAACTAAAACAGGGCTTAAACTTAAATCAAATTAATATAAATTAAAAGTACATATGAGGAGTCTTGAACTGAGTGGAATATTTGCCTTGTGACTGTATATGAGGCTATTATAATAAGTGAAAAGGAAGATCTTATGACCAGGACTTGTAACAATTGGGTTTTTTACATTATTTCCCCACTATGGGAAAATGTAGGCTTGGACATTGAGTCTCACTCTTATATTTATAGGTGATACTAGTTTTTAAAAAAATTAGGTTGTTTTTCTTTTATTGGTTAAATTTTTCAGCAAGACTCAGATAAGTGTGTCTTTGAGACCCAGGAAAGATTAAATTTTTTCTAAACTTATTCCATAAGCCTCAGAGCCTTGCCTTTTAGTTGGCTTTCACTTCCTTTCTCCCCACTCTAAAATTATAATTTTTATGACCTAAAAGCTTGTTCTAAAGACCTTATGTGGCTCTCAATGGCATAGTTGTTAATTTATTTTTTTTGATATAAAAACCTGGAGAGTTTGGGTTGTTTTATCTTCTAAGAACTTTCAGATCCTTAGATAGAGGTTTTAACTGAGATGCTTCCAGATAAATGCTATCTGGTTTCCATCCTCAGGCGGAAAGAGGACATAATGACTTTTCCACTACATTTAAACAAAGTATAGAACCTGAATTAAAAACATTTAGATGTATGCTCCTTGAGTGCCCCTAGTTGTCAGAGACCAAACAGGGCATAGCGTACTCTTCTGCATCTAGCCTATCTTGGACCAGAGTAATTAGAATGTTACCATTTGTTATTAGGTTAATACTAAACTATTATCCTGAAGAATATAGAAAAATTCACTGAAAAATGATAAAAATGTGTATATCTGATAATCTTGAGCTTCTTGCCTTATACTTATCAAAGAGTCAAAGTTTCTGGAAGGCTTTGGTTTTATGCCAACCTTTAAGATTAGAGATGTCAAAAAATTCCCTAGAATTACCATCTCTCATCGCTTTTCATCTCTTCTTTTAATAACCTTATTATGTAGAATATAAGGAACCCAGAGTGTTATATGGGCCACTATCAATTGTGCCTCTTGTGGCCATGAGGGGCTTCCAGAAAAAAATTTTAATTCCTAAAACCATTGGACTTCCAAGTAGCTTCACGTCTTACTTAGTATTATTTCTAAGAATCTCAGTTATTCTGCCTCTTTTCAACATTAAAAATCTCTCAA